>JASDQU011029065.1:0-18103 GCA_032191745.1 Picea mariana | reverse complement strand
AATCATCCTGAAATCTATCATCTTGGTGGAGAGTTCGTCACAACCAAAATAAACCATCTTATACAAGTCGTGGAGTTTGCTTTTTGGACCCAAAAACAAACACAATTCTTGATATCGTTCAGATATATTTCATGATTGGAGCGTCCTCAACAAATTGATATTTCAGCATTATATTACTTATATTATATGGAAATTCCTCTACACTAGTGACCAATCAGGTTCTTTATTATTGCCTTATATTTCATGAGCATTTAATTATATATGGAAGCCATCAATATTAAATAAAATGTCAAATGTTTGATCTTTATATGGTACTTCATTAGAATCTTATGAAGAATTCAGAAATTTGATAGATCATTGTATAAGTGTTACATGCAAATGTTGTTTCATTCTTGAAACCTATAACTTGAGAAAAAACATACAACAAATATTATCTGGAATATTACAGAAATTCACTTGTTCAACTAAAACTAGAAAACCAACACAGAGTTCTACCAATTGGTAGACTGAAAGGAGTAACAATAGACCTGGATGGAGTGCACACTAAAGCAGACTTTGAAGTAATAGAAATAGTGGACGACACAACACCATATCCAATGTTGCTTGGCTTGGATTGGGTGTTTGACAACCAAGCCATAATCAACTTAAAGACATGAAAAATGACATTTGAGTCAGGAGAATACAGGGTCATTGTGCCATTAGATCCATCAGAAGGGGAAAGGTTTGTAGAACCTACTTGATTAGACTTAGAGGAAATCAACCAGTTGTATAGAAAAACTGCGCGCGATGAGGAATACGTAAACTCAACTATAGATGGGATACTCAATTGGCATAGAATTACTTCATGTGCAACAAACTCAGACATAGGTTTAGAAAAATAGCAACAAAGGCTACATGAAGTTTCCACAAGAAGATGTGCAAGAATAGACTGCGTAGTAAGATGGGTAGGTACAGAGATAAGGGAACCACCCAGTTTCCACAGAGCGAATGATATAGAAGTATTCTTGGCACAGTATGAAGATGAAGTGTTAGAAAATCAAAGACTATTGGCACTCGATATATCACTCAAGGCCACACCTTCAATATGGTGGGGCGCACACAAAGAAACAATCACGGATTGGTACCAGTGTAAGCGGTTACTACACATAAGATTTGGCGTAGAACAAAAAAGCAACAAGCAACATAAGTACGATGGATAGGTGGAACCAATGGAACACTTGGAGAAGTGCAGAACGTTGTGGAAGATGACACCCCCAGAGGAATAGCCTCATCATTTTGTACATACCTTAAAGGGAATACCAACAAACTGGTATATAGACCAAGAATTGCGTAAAGGAACTTCAGACTCGACTATACTACAACAAAATTTTACAGTCACTTTCTCATTCGAGCATGAGAACCCCAACATAGATGCAACACTTAAGTAGATGAGAGGGGTGATATTTATTAAGGAAACATAAGTCAAACTCATAACAGAGGAACAACAATGGAACAGATAGACAATAAAAGAACTGTTGTGATGCTACCATGTGCAAGAAGAAGCACCAGAGAAAGACGATCTGCATGATATTTAGATCAAGGAGGCGGAAGGAGAAAGAGAGGTGGAGGGTCAACCTCTAGAATAAGAAGTAATTGCTCTATTGATCAAGGTGAAGAAATTCAACATTGGGATAGTTGAGAATCCCAAAATGGCCAACATTGGAGACTACTGAGATGAGAAAACAATAGAAATCATAACAGATTTATTGCGTGAATACAGTGACTTGTTCTCCACAACATTTACAAAAATCAAGGGTATAGACGAAGATCTAGGAGAAATGAAGATACCACTCAGAGCCGAAGCAATACCGATCAGACAACGATCATACATACTAAACCCGATATATAAGCAGAAATTTAAAGTTGAGATCGACAGAATGCTCAAAGCTAGAATCATAGAACCTATGGAGGAATCAGAATGGATAAACCCGATGGTAGTTCAGGATAAAAAACAAGGCAGGATAAGAATATGCGTCTAATTGAGGAAGTTGAACTATGCATGCCTACATGACCCGTTCCCTATGCCTTTCATGGATGAAGTATTGGAGAACGTAGGAGGACACGAAGTATACTCATTCACTGATGGACTCTTAGGCTACCACCAGATCAAGATATCACAGGAATATAGATACAAGACCATGTTTGCCATAGAATGGGGATCCTACGAGTACATAGTCATGCCATTTGGACTGAAGAATGCACCAACAATATTTTCCAGAGTAGTCATCGCTACATTTAAGGAATTTATCCACCAATTTCTAGAGGTATACTTGGATGACTGGACAGTCTATAGTCTGTTGAAAGACCATGTAGAGGTCTTGCAGATGATGTTATAAAGATGCAAGTAGTGCCATATATCATTAAATACTAAGAAATGTATCTTTGGGACACCATTTGGGATACTGTTGGATCACCTAGTGTGCAAGCAAGGCTTACTAGTAGATCCTGCAAAGATCGTAGTAATTGTTAACTTTCCACCACCAAAAACAATCTGTCAACTAAGAGCGACATTGGGACACACATGATACTACAAAAAGTTTATCAAAGAATAAGCTCAGATTACCATGCTAATGGAGAAACTATTAAGGAAAGATACAAAGTTTCATTGGAACGACGATTGTCAGCACGGTCTGGATACGCTGAAAGAAAAGATGGTCACCACGCCAATACTAGTATTTCCAGACTGGGAGAAGACATTACACGTACATGTAGATGCATCAACGATAACACTTGGAGATATTTTGGTGCAGCCAGGAGCAGGATATTTGGACCATCCTATAGCATTCACGAGCATAAAACTATCAGAATCAGAGAAGAACTATAACACTACAGAGAGGGAAGTTCTAGCTATGGTCTACGCACTACAGAAATTTCGACATTACTTACTGGGAAAACATTTTAAGATGTTCACAGATCACTTAGACATTAAATACCTATTCAACAAGACAATGTTGGGGGGGAGAATATGTTGATGGTTACTATTGTTTCAAGAGTTTGATTTTGAAGTAATAGTCAAGCCAGGAAAGTTGAATGCAGGACCTGACCACTTATCAAGGGTCATGAACAGCAACGAAAATACAAATTTAGAGGAAAAATTTCTAGATGCATAATTATTTTCAGTCTAGATCTTTGATGAATACTTTGCAGATATCATTTAGTACTTGAGTACATGTACTGCACCACAGGAATATAACACCGCGCAGAAGAAGAACTTGGTAGTCTGGGCTGCAGACTATCAGTTGATTGCAGGACACTTATACAAAATGGGCGCTGATAACATCTTGGGAAGATATGTGCTAGAACATGAAAGACCAAGAGTTTTAGCAGAATCCCATGAGGAAATAGCAAGAGGAAATTACGCAGGAAAATCTACAGCGTAGAAGGTATTGTGCGCAGGACTATGGTGGTCGACCATTCACAGAGACTCGAAAGAATACTTCCAAAGATGTGATGTCTGGCAGAGGGTTGGAAAACCCAATAGAAGGTATGAGATGCCATTCCAACCACAGGTAACATTGTAGGTATTCGACAAATGGGAAATAGACTTTGTGGGACTGATTAACCCACCGAAAAAGAGGATAGGAGAAAGGTTCATCGTCACCATGACAGAATACCTGACAAGATGGGCAGAGGCAACACCAGTGAAATATTGCAGTGAAGAAACAACAACACACTTTCTATTTGAACAAGTAATCACGAGATTTGGTTGCCCAATAATTTTGATGAGCGACCAAGGCACTCACTTCATTAACAACACTATTAAGGCTATGACTGAAGAATTTGAAGTCCATCATCAGAAGAGCACACCATATCACCCACAAGCAAATGGCATAGTAGAAGAATTTAACAAAATCCTTGAGAATGCACTGACAAAGATTTGTAATGTCAATAGAGACCTCAAAATACCAGCAATATTATGGGCATACAGGACCACATGCAAGAAGTTGGCAGGGCACATGCCATTTAAACTGGTATATGGCCAAGAAGAAGTTTTTCCATTAGAGTTTTTGGTACCCATTCTGCGCGTAGCTGCGATTACACACATGACAGAATGAGGTGCAGTACAAGATAGGCTGAATCAATTGTTGATCATGGAGGAAGATTGAATCCTAGCAGGGTTCCACCAACAAGTTCAGAAAGTAAGGGAAAAATATTGGCATGACAAACACATCAAGAAGAAAACTTTCAAGGAAGGAGACTTAGTGTTGATGTATGACAAAAAATCCATTCGGCATCCAGGAAAACTCAGAATGCATTGGTTAGGACCGTACGAAGTAAAAACTATCACAGATGGGGGAGTTGTACAACTAAAGGACCTCTTAGGAGGCACAAAACTCAGAGGGATGATCAATGGGAGCCGACTGAAGCCATACCAGGAAAGTCAACCACCCACAACTTGAAAGTCACCGCGTAGTCTAAAAAAAAAAATAGAGGTACAGTGCACCAAAAGGATAAGGAGTACGCACACATAGGAATACAAAACCGACGAAGACAATACCAATGGTCAGTTCAAAATGGAAACAAGATGGAAAAGTAAAGACGAAAAAAAACAATACTAAATGACGAAGGCATGCAAACTTGAATGTTGGAAATGACCGACGGGACGCTGCATTAATCGTGCCAACTGAAGACGAAGAGGGAGAGTAATGGCAAGTACGAAGGAACCAAAGGTTCATTGAATTCATAATAAAGGTAGCATCTTCGACAAGCTTCATACGATGCCCATACAAAGTAGGGACGCGGGAGCCAAAAGCCTATTGCGAAATAAGAAGAGATAGAGAGCAATAGAGCCTACAAAGCATAGAGCGAAGTTCACAAAGGTTACAAAGACCACTGAACTCGGTGGACGATTGAATTTCACCACCATGGAACCACCCAAACAAGCATAACTAAGCTAGGCTTCTTGACACTCCATAGTTAGAACCAGGGCACAAGTACAATCGCAAAAAAGTGAACAACAACCACCAGAAGTCGTCAATGTAGACGAAATCCCATCACCAGATACCACACCAATTAACCCCACACCCATGGTAGAAGAAACCCAACAGAAAACACCTGAGGGAATGAACGTGGATCTTCTAGGAGAGGAACAGGAGCAACACAACTAGGGAAAAAACAACCAAGTACAACCAGAGAACCCTGAAGAAGCTCCGAGAGTCAATGGGATGGCTCCAAAGCAGGCATAAGCAACCGAACCAAATGAGTCATAAACAACCATGTCGAAGCATCCATAGAAGGAAGCACTGAAAGATGTCACGGGTTGGCCATAACAGTATGTCGAATAACAACCAATGGAGGTTGGAACCTCAAGTCAACCACCACCGAAAAAGGATAAGCAATAGGTACCTAGGTCACCACGCAAGCAACCCGTCACAACAATTGTTTTGTCATGCATACCTGAAGGGGTATGGGTGAAAGCAGACCTTCTAGGGTATGTCGAGAAGCTAAAATACTCGAACCATGATGTAATGAACACAGACAAGTTCCCAAAGTTCATGAAGCAAGTCTACCTACAGACTGTGGGTCTGGATGCATTTGGGGAACCAGTTAATCAACGACTCCAGTGGGCAGTAGGATTGGAAAAAAGGATTTTAGGTCTACTAGAACTACCACACTTTGACAGAGGACAATATGCAAGCAGTTGCGTCAAACAATTGATGCCAGTAACACATGATAGAGATATATGGCTGGACAAGCTTGTCTCAATAGACGTAGACCTCATTGTGCACATTACAGGGCTGCCATCACGGGGCATGGATCACGCACAATTTCTCGACGATAAAACAAAGGAGAAAACACTCGCTGAGGAGATGAAAAATAAATATGGTACTGAAAGGGGGAAGTGAGGAATCATCATCAAATGAATCAGCGACATCATGAAAAAAATGGTCACAAAGATCATGGCCTGCAATCTACCCAGAAAATGCTGCAAGGAGGAAGTCCCGACTAGGGTTTTCGAAGTTGTTGCATAATGTGTCGAGGGCACCACAGTTAGTTGGGCCCCATATCTTTTGAATTTGTTTCTGGATGACTGCAAGGATGTGCAGGATCTAGGAACATAATTTCATTACTCATGGTTGCTCATGCTGATAGCCATTATGGGATGGAAGGAACCAAAATATGTATTTTTTCGCCACCAGACCCAAACCCAATAATGGAGCGAGATATTTATCGCTTGGCGCCGCGTCAGATGCTAGGAAAAAAAATATGAACACATCCATATTCGAAGGATATCTTCGTGACCTATAGGAGGCCATCGCCAACCTATGGAGAATAACACCATGGGTTGTTGCGTACTATCGATACATAGCGAACTTCAAGGCCACTCGACATGCGATGTGGATACATGCATGGAAGGGACCCAATAAGAAGTGGCTACAACTGTGCTATTGCATCACGGAGGGTGGCATAGAAATGGCTATCAAGGATTGGGAAGACGACTAGAGGATTTCAGTCTTTACTCAAGACATACCTGCAAGGACAGAGGAAGAGGAGGCAAGGCAAGAACATATGAATACCGAGGAGGCCGAGAAGGGAGAGACACAGCCTAAGGAAGTCCTAGTTCCCAAGAATCCAAGGACGGGCCAGACCAAAACAAAGCAGACAAAAGAAGAGACGTCTAAGACATGAACCCAGAAGGGGAAGAAGAATAATACGTAGCCACCCCAAGTACAGCATAAACAGGCCAAGGCAGCACAGGGGATGACACCAAGTCCCAATCCATAAGAACTAGGCTCGACTAAGTGACCAGCTACTCAGACAGGGGGTGTGCACAAGAAGATGAAGGCGTATAGAACACCTCCAGAGTACATGATTATCAAGGATGATGTAGAAATGATAGCCCAAATGGTTCAAGATCATACATCCAAGGATTTTGATAATGTTGTGCACCATAGAGACATAATTGAAGAAGAATTGGAAGACATGTGATAGTTCCTCAAGCATATCGAGGAAGCACAGGCAGCCGACAGTAGCATTGAAACAAGGCCATCAACATCACAGACACGAGGAGAACCTGAAGCAAGCGAGTGGGATATAGTCCACACAATACCGTAGCTGAGCACAATGTTTCACATTACACCCAGCATGCTTTGCATGGACGATATCATGGGGAAGACACCCCTAAAGTACTTAGATCAATTATAATTGGTATTGTCACAGATACCATCCAAGGCTCTATATAAATTACAGGTTAGTGTTACCCAAGAGGTACAGTCTCATGCACGCACATACACAGCCAAATTACATCAGGTAAAGGATAGACAAGATGAGATGGAATTGATATATGAGCAGGGCAAGCTCAAGACCCAAGAGGAGTTGGAACGCATGAATAGATTGGAACAAAAAGTGGTCATAACTTATGAGAAGATTCCAAAGACCACGCAGATTGGCGAACTCATAGCAGCATAGAAGATTGATCATATTGCACAGGCAATCGATCAATATCAAAAGGAGATCAATAATCTTCGTGAGAAGCTCACACCTACCACTCCACTGATGGTAAGGGAGCAAAGGAATCATGAGGCAACATAATAGATACAGGAGATAGAACGACAGGTCCACGTAGCGGCCGACCTGTTCGAAAAAGAAGCACAACTATGGATGAAGCTGGAAGAGGATCAACATGTCCAATGGTGGTACAAGGAAGAAGAAAGGATAATCATAGCTATCCAAGACCTCAAGCAGAGGCAGAATACAATTTCCATAATGGAGCCCATCAAAGGGGCGCAAGACATGAAGAGACTATAGGCAGAACTCACCACTGCACAAACACAGAAAAAGGAGCACCAGGCTCAAATGGAACTGCTCCAAGAGCGAGTTGTAGAGGTCATTGCACAAGAAGAGGAAGCCCAGACATATATGGAACACGCTTGGGCAGAGTGTGCAGGGTTGATCAGTGACGAAATTGCAGTACATATAGTAGACGCACTCAAGGAGAAGACTGCGCAGGTTCAAATGCAAGAAGCAGAGCTCAAGGAGAAGTTCGAGGTGATCACCAGGGAGATCAACGAAGCTCACAAAATTTAGGTGGCTCGGGACGAGCCACATGTCAGTGTTGGGGGCCTGTTGGAAGCAGGACAAAGCATAAAGAAATGTTATTTTGGGAAAGAAGGCACGCACGAGGGAAAAAGACAGATGGAAGGAAGAGCAGCATGCTCGCATGCATGCAAGACCTAACGCCGTTAGGGTTAGGGTTTTTGCAATACATTGTAATGGCTAGCAAGCTAGAAACATATAAATATAGATACCTAGGTCTCATAGAGGGGTTGGTTGGTTGATATAGAGAGCCTATAGGAGGAGTCATGTTTGGATAACTAGTTATGATATTTTTCTATACGAACTAATTTTGCAAGCTGTTGAGCTAAAAAGGAGTAAGGAGGGTAGATATTGAGGGTTAGATCGCAGGTTGAGGAGACTGGTGCAATCTAGTCTGCCTCATAATATATCTCAGCCCGACTGAGAAGAGTTTAAAAGATCACGACGTTGTAGTTTTGAACTACTATAATAAGAGAGCTTGATAGCCAGATCTTTGTGGATGTAGCCCAGGAAGGGGTGAACTACGGTAAAACCTATGTTGTGTGATTGAATGCATGTATTTCCTTTACTGTCTTCAACAATTATTGATACGATAAATGAATAAGACATTATATTGCATGCATAATCATGAACGATAGTTTATTGTGTTAATAAGTTAAAATAGGACTCTCAGCATGCATTTCTTAGATCCCCACTCAATCCTGGTTGAAAACACATGAGTATTGCAGCCACCCATTAAGACTATCTCGGGTGAGACGACGTAGTGCACTCTGTGTGTTGTGTTGCCTTCTGGTTTACCAGGAGGGCTGATAGTTTTAGAGGCTTTGTTGGAACCCCAGTAGACATGGACCCTGGGTCACTCAAGATAAAGATATAAACTCAGATAGATATAATAAATAACCAACACTCCCACACTCTCTCACACACACTTTCTATCCCCCCTCTATGTCTTCCTCTACCTCTCTCCCACACTCTAACACACTCACTCTCTACCTCCCCTCTTTGTCTTCCTCTCTCTCCCTCCCATACTCTCTCTCACACACACTTTCTATCCCCCCTCTTTATCTTCCTCTCTCTCCCTCCCACACTCTAACACACTCACTCTCTACCTCCCCTCTTTGTCTTCCTCTCTCTCCCTCTCACACTCTCACACACTAGAAAGTTTGGTACATTGCAAGTCAAGGCATGGTAAGGAAAGAAATTTCCTTGTCCTATACTTGGCAGGGCATGTCAAGACCTAGACCTAGACTTAGAATTAGACCATGACTTAGACCTAGACCTAGACTTAGAATTAGACCATGACTTAGACCTAGACCTTGCCTCACCATGCCTCACACTCTGATAGCCACTCCCTCTCTCTCTCTCCCTCCATCTATTTCTCTCCCGCTTCTTTCCCTTTCTTTTCCTCCCTCCCTCCCTCCCTCGCCCCCTCCTCTCTCTCTCCTGCTCCTTCCCTCCTCTCTCTCTTTTTGTCTCCACCTCTCTCTTCCCCTTTGTCCCTCCCTCCCTCCCCTTCTCTCTCACACCTATTTCCTACCTCTCTCTTTCTCTCTCCTTGATGTTAGTCTCACTCTCACCCTATCTCTTTTCCCATATTTCTCTCTTTCTTATTCTACCTCCCTCTCTATCTCTCTCCATCTCACTCTCCACCTCTCCTATGCTCTTCCTGGCTCTCTCCCTCCCTCCCATTCTTTCCCTCCTCCCTCTCTCTCTACCCTATCCCTCTATCTCTCCATCTCACTCTCAAGCTCTCTTCTACTCTTGTTGGCTCTTTCTCTCCCTCCCCTTATCTCCCCCTCCCCCTCCCCCTCTCTCTCTTTCATGTACTCTTCTCTATCCCTCATTTTGTATTCCCCTCCATTTATCGCTCACTGTATCCCCCTCCCTCTCTCTCCTCTACTCTCCCCCAATTTATCTCTTTATATCTCTCTACCCCCCTTTTCCTCTATCTCCCCCCTGTTGAGAAAAATATATGAAATGATCTTACTCAAGGATTTTTAGATTCTGCTTGTCTAAAGAAAAATAGACGGGAATGTCACCCTAGGTTTATAGCCATCAAAAATAAAATCCTAACTTACAAATATCAATTACAAGTGCTTAGGCGAGTCTTTTTCACAAATAAAAACTTGCTGGAAAACACATTTTAATATGATTTTTTGAATATAATAGTTGCTGAAAAAAAGTGTAAAAGATAGAAGTAAGATACCAAGATGATAATCAAGACAGATGAGACATAAAACAATCCTTTATTTTATTCCAATTCACCAAAGAGTCATTTTCTTTACAAAATCTCATACAGAAATTTCCAACCAAAGTCAAACTTAGACATCCCCGACGGAACATACAAAAGGACCTCTGACAGAAAAAAAAAACTGAACTCTAAAAGCTGGATCATCGTGCCATAGATTGTTGCCCACTCGACTCTGCACAATAGCCTTTGTTAGTCATGAAAACTAATTCACAAACAGACAAGTCTACACAGACTATCAAAGATAGATCAACACCTCTGAAAAACAAGTGTCTGAATGATGCAATTCAGCCATGAATGTTGTTGTCTACAATAAGGCCCTACTGTCATAAAAGAGAATTAGGCTTGTGATAAATTAAGGAATGAATGAAAACTGAACTATCTCAACATAAACTGAAAGAGCAAACCTTAGTATGCTTCTCCTTCTATCCTCCTTTTGTTCCTCCCTTTCCTTTTTCCTTTAAGCAAATCAGAATTGGTTGAGGTAGTTGAACCACCTCATTAGTTAAGTTAACTAAAGACTCAACCAACGTTTAGTTAGGGGAAAAAGTAATAATCATAATAAGGGTTATAAATAAATAATAACTAGTAGGTGGGACCCCCTGTGACTCCCTTTAGCTCATAACAATCATATCATAACTAGTTAGTTAATCAAAACACCCTTCCTTATGACTCCCATCATCATATTAACATTTGACAATTTAGCTCATTGATATTTGAAATTATTTTCAAAAAAATATATTACTCATATATCCAAAAATAAAACGTGTTGTCCAAAAAATTTTGAAGTCAACTGTCATCAACAATAGATAAAAAAAAAACTCAAAAGCCATATTTCCCACTATGATATGCAACCTTTCCTTGATTGTTGTTGTCACCCTTCAATTTTCCTAAATTTCCCTTTGACTGCGTTGAGCCTTTAGGCCTAATCTCGTTGATCACGTGAGAACAATCATCCCTCAAATGCATTCAGGAAGACACATATTTGTCAGAGCCATTGGAGGGTGAGGAAGAGGCAACAATGGCTTTTCCTTTGTCAAGGGCATGGTGGGCCTTGGTTTTCAACCTTTTTATAGCATGAGAGGACTCGACTGGTGAGTGCACGGGTGCAGCTTGGACAATCGGGTTAATAGGCTAGGGAGCAGGTAAGGACAAATTGGGCCAACCATGATGTTGGGAGATTGTTTGGTGGAAAATCTCTTTCCATCCTTCGTTTTCGGGAACCTCGAGTTACAATGAGACATGAGGGGGCACAAGAATACCCAGGGCTTGTGGAGCTTGGAAAGGAGGCCTTTCAGGCCTAGGTTGGACCATTCCTTTCCCAATCCAATTGAAAAATCTGACATGAAACAACTAGCCTAACTCTTGTGAGTCAGCATAAAAGTGTATGGAAAATCTTGGACTTCTTGGGCCTCTGTTCCAATTACCTCTCCCTCGGTTGCCTCTGCCATGGCTACCTCAGCTGAAAAAATTCATTCCTGCATGCATGATTGATTAGCAAATAGTCATTTTAACAACCATACATGATAACTCTTTAAAAATATGAAATATATTTTGGCTCAACAACGTATCATGCTCATGCAATCCAATCCACATAAATTGTTCAACTATTGTCAATGAGCAGGGGGTGAAAAACAAAGGTCCTGGGATATGTGAGGGGCTTGTATTTAGCGAAAAATGATAAAATGAGGGGGGAAAGAAACATAGTTACTGCTCAAAGACCACAACAATAAAATGTTATGCAAACCAAAGAAAACATCACTATAATCCAACCAAGAAAATGTGACTCTAAACTGATTCAATAAAAAATTCCTCTTGACTGTAATTAAATTTTAGAATAGGGAGTTAAAAATGAATGTGGTAAGGCGAGGGGGTTGTAATTAGTGGAAAGTGAAATAATGGTAGGGAAAGAGAGAGATTATTGTTCATAAAATTAATTAAGTGATCCATAAACCATTCTGTAAAAGGAAACACACCAACCAAATGACCACTGAGACCCAAAACAATCACTGCGCATAGTTCACGCAATCCTGTGCATTAATTTGCTCCCTGCTTGTAATCAAATATCAAACATTGTGTCACCAAACAAGACAATATGCATTCCACAACAACCAATAGAGGAGCTCTACTTTTCTAATTATCCATTTAACATCTTAAGCAATTTACAAATGGATACACAGCCAATTACTTTCACTATGTTCAACGGCAACCCATCAACCACTACCAATTATCTCAATCATCAACTACAGACATAAAAATCGTGGTCGATTATGTCTTTTAATTCATTTAATAATTAAATTGCAATAAGGTTATACTTTCACAACGCCCGTGTTTATCACTGTTGAAATGAAAAATATTCATTAAACATACATAGTGGACAGTCAACACAATTATCCATATTTAACTGCGAAGATTCTGACTCGTCATTTAAACACACCGATAACAAATCACCACTTCAATTCACACTACGCCGTGAAATACACAACCATTCGACAAAACGCAAGTGTATTTCTGTGACTATACAGGTCCAATTTCCTTTGACTCTAAACATTCAAAATGTTGGACTATCCAACACAACGAGGTAGAAACAACATACCCAATCTCATAACACAAGTCGATCAAAATGCAACAAATCCATGTTTAAAAATTCTGTGACTATCTCTGGGGGCGTAACCAAAAATATCCATAGCATGCATAGTGGATAACCATTCCACAATTACCATGATGAAACATTCCCATTTGACAATTTTAAAACACACAGTCACAATATCATTAACTCAACCTATCGTGTCGAGCTATCAATCCAATACAAGGAGGCAACAACAGTATCGCTCAAATTAATCAAACTACAACAAAACCATACTGTGTAAAAACTTGTGCCCTTCCTTGATGACGCAATCAAATAACCATAACATATATAGTGGATGGAAATGCCATAGTCATCCCGGTTGCAATAACCCTTTGGCCATTAAAAATACATAGTCACAGTAATCATTTACTCATGGTGTAGGAATGCCACACATACTGATGCATCACGCGCAAAACATCATTAATCACTTGTAAACTAATGTTGAGATAACATTCTGATAAATTCAATGCAAAAGATAGTGAATGTGTAGAAAACCCAATCTTCAATCAACCAATTTCAATGTTGAGCTTATTAATTATACAGTCATAAAAACCAATTGCAGTGACTAAGTGCTAATAAGAAAAAAACTATAAGGATAATCAACATAGATGAGTCGATAATAGAAGATTATCAACTATGCATCACCAACTCATAACCATCGATCGTCTATCCAACATGGCATAATGGATTCTATTATCTCTCCAAGAGTCACTCCCTGACTGTGAAAGGGTGTAAGCTTGGCAACTTAACTAATATCTCAATAGTGTAGTGTATTGGATCAAGATGAATAACTCACTCACTGGTTTCTTCTCTCAAGACAACTAAAATATATATCAGATAAGACAAGGCTTTCAAAATCTATTAATCAAATGGTTTACTGAATTAGATAGGTGAAGAAACTAACTCTATCAACCAGAACATATACATTAAAACATATATGATGGGTCAAATAGAATTAACAATGTCGCTTATGAAGCTAATTTACCAACTAGAAGGTAAGATGACAATTACCAACAATTAAGTAAACACAGATATGAGAACTGACTCATTTCATAAACACAAAAAGAATAGAGGAATGGAAATTTGACAATAACAGTGAAAGAAGATTGTGTAACTAAATATATAAAAGATGGTCTCTTAACAATAATAACAGTCTTTTAGAGTATTCAAGATCGAACCATTCTTCCCTAGAAGTCATAGGCTTTATAGCCTTTACAACATAGTTCAAGATCCTATAAAACTGGATCTGATATACCTAAAATAGAATAAAATCAAATAGATCTTAGCATGTAATATCTTTTCTTATCATCATAAGTCGAATTTGACAACCTGGAGCCTTACTTAGCAACTTGCTGGTGAAGATTACAGAGTTTGAAATCTATCTTTGATGACTGGGCGATTTCTGTCAAGAATAAATATGCCATTTGGTGTTATTTTCTTACCATGTGCCTTCAAAACTTGATGAGGAAGATAATATGACTTCTGATAATTATTATCTTTATTTTAAAACCATTCCCATGTGTTTCCCCAATCAAAAAATGCGATCTGGGCAAAAATAGTAGCTTTCTGCCATGTTCCGTGCAGAAATTTATGGAAATATGCCGCTTAAAGACTGACCTATATCTCTCAAATCAAAATAGCTGTGTACAAACTGGAAGAGGCTTTTGTATATTGGTTTGTTGTGAGAAACGACCTCTCTCATTTCTTGGAGATTCGTTTTCATTTGCCCGAGATCTACATTTCAAAAACATGTGTCAAACAGGTAAATTATGAGATCCAAAAATTAGGGCTCAGAGATGGATTCGATTCTCCCAATATATTACACTATAGGAAAAGTGAGATAGGTTATTATTCTTTAATGTGTTAGTAACAAAATCCTCCGCCCGTTTCTCAAAATGATTCACTAGTCGCTCATAATCGTCATTTTAAAATGATGACTCAACCCAGTAAAAGCACAGAATTTATGTGCTTTCGGTGGCTAGGAGAGCCCCGAGACTGCGTTGTAAGCCACCAAAAGCAGAGCTTTCGGTGGCTTAAGAACCGTTTTGAACTGGTTCTTAGCCATCGAAACCTGCTTTTCGAGTCTTTTGAAATAAAGACTAACTTCAAAGGTTTTTCAAAGATATTTACAAGTTAGAACTCATTAAAATGAGCCCTAAAAAATTTAGTAGAGTTTTTTATAATGACTCTCTATCACCTAATCAAATAATTTTGACCAATTTATTTGAGGAGATAACATCTGGCTCCTATTGGGGATGAAAAACTCCCTGTGAGGTTTCAAGGACCACAGATCTGATGCCGTTCCTGGAAAAATAAAATCCATAACTTAGTCTCTAGTGTTCCATTAGGCATGGAGTCAACATTCCATTGGGCATGGAGTCAACATTTCATTGGGTATGGAGTCAACATTCCATTGGGCATAGAGTCATCCATTCACCCTTTTCTAAAAATATTTCATGACCTTTATAGATGATCTCTGTATATCTTCAAGGCTACCTTTATTCACACAAGATAACTACTGCATCTGTTGAAAAATGGAAGAAAAGAAATGCTTGGGAAACAAGCTTATTTCCTACCCTACTTTACTCTAACCAATTATGTAATTGGTTAAGTAAATGATGATTTCCATAGCAACCATCCAAGCAATTTTAACACTGAAATAATCTCATCATTCACACTGATCAATAACTGATGTTTGAAGTGTGAAAAGAATGATAAGAAGCCATTTACAAAACCAAACTCACCAGACAACATGTGCAAGCTAAAGAAGTCTGAAACTTCCAAGTTTTTTGAAATGTATGATTCGATAAATGTTGCCACTGAATCCTTGAATTAGAGATCAGAAACATACTGATTCTCAAGAAACAACTGCAAATATATGGCAGACTCTTGCTCAGCCATGACTGTTCCTCTACTGGAAGACTGATCACCTTCTTGTTCTCTTGAGATCAACTTATGATCATGAAAAATTACAATTTCCTCATCAAAATAGTTCTCAGAGGATGATGATAAAACAATGTTAACATCATATGGATTTTGATCAATTAGAAACATATAGTTGTCAATGCAATCATTGGTTACCATAGGCTCTACTTGGTTTGTAAACTGAACATACACTTCACATGCATACTTGTCTCTAGAGCACTCAACAAATATTGAAGAATTTGATTCACAATCTGAGATAAAATCACCTGCTTGCTTCTCCAAAACTACCTCGTATTCACTATATTCCTACTCGAAATCTGAACCATACTGACATTCTTCTTGCTCATGTGCATACATATTTTCAAAGTAAACCTTCTCTCGGATCCTCTTGGAAGCACAGATATTCTCCTCAATCTCTAGAGCATCTTCAAACAAGCATCTTAGGGATGAAGACTTCCTTTCTAATAGGAGGAGGGCAAGCTCTGAATGCAGACCCATAACATAATAAATCATAGCATCTTTCTCTATAGGCCGAATCTCCAAAGTCATACCATAGTAGATACTGAAAAATCTCCAATTGAAAACAATAAATTTTTCATTATGTTCTTTCTTCAAAGCATAAAATTCAGCAAGGTAAGAATTTGCTGGTTTATTTTCACCCCAATACTTGACAAGAAATTTTGATAACTCGATCCAAGAACCAATGTAATCATCTCTCAGACCTTTAAACCATAGAGAAACATCTATGATCAAAGATTTTGAAAAATATCTCATGATCACATCTTGATGCAGGGGCATAAGTTCTCAGCGCTAGAAAATCTATGGTTGTTGAAAGTCAAAGGAAAATTTTACTAAAGAGAGTGGGTGCTCTTTAATTTAATTGTTGTATTTAGTTCAAAATTCAATAAATTGTCAAAGGATCTCGAATCCTAACAATGTAATAGCTGTAGGAGAAGTTAGGATTTCAAGCAGAGATTGTAGGATCTGGATGGATTCGATCCAGACTTTGTGGATCTGAAAAAAACCCAGAGTTGAATTGTATTTAAGCAAATGAAATCGATTTGTAAAGGGCAGAGGGTGCCAGAGAGAAGAGAGGGAGACTGTAAAGGAGAATTGCAGAGGAGAATTCATGAATAAAATCTCTTCCATTTTGCAAAATTTGGATATGTGAAAACCCTGTTCGTTTATGTAGGACTGTGATATCTTGTACGCATATGTATTGTCAATATTGTTTTAGCAATCCCTGAAATCGAAAACAATACTGAAAACGAACTGGCAATTTCATTCTGTATGTATTGGGGTTTGTAGTAGAAGACAGAGCAAAATTCGAGGAGATCGAAGATCAATGGTGCTAGCTATCCAGGAAATGGACGATTAAGATCTAAACGGAGTCCAGAACAAAGAACAAACGGCCCATATCACAACGGAAGGTGCTTGGTTCGAATTTCAAAATGTTTTGGAGAATTCTGTTGAGTCCACGTGTCCGTCAATGTGTGGGAGCGGAAATTTGAGGTAAGTACAAAGAACAGTGTTGAGTTCATTTCCGTTGGAGTTTATGGTCATATTGCGTGGTTATAAGGAGTTTAACACTATGTGTAAAAACATTTCCGTTGGGTGTTAACCAAAATAAAAAGTGTTTAATCCGGCAATTTAAGAGGAGTCTTGTCAAACAAAACAAAAGGTGCTAACTTCGCCAGATTCGGCAATAGTTCTGTCAAATAGAACGGATATGCCAAAAGGTGCCTAATTCGCCAGATTCGGCAATATTCCTGTCAAAAGAGTCAAACTGTCAATTTTAGCAACAGAAAACTAAATTTAGCTTTGTCAATTGCATTTCACTAACACCAGCTGCATTAAGTGGTATCAGAGTGAGATCTGAGAAATTGTAACATTGTATATGAAAGGGAAAATTTATTTTTCACCTTTACCAATAATCGAGGCAAAAGAAAGTCTGAACGGTGACACTTTGAAAACAGATTTCTTACCCTCAGACATGGCTTTTAGAGTAGGACGGGGTAGAAGAGGTCGAGGAGGTAGACCTATAGCCAATGCAGAAGTATTGGAAGAATTGATAAGTCTCAGAGAAGAGATGGCAGCCATGAGAGAAGCTGGAAGAAGAGATCCTGTAGCAGGTGATGTTAGTGAAAATGAACAGGAACATGAACCTGAAACTGAAGAAATAACAGATGAGAATATTGGATTGAAGTTGTTAAGGGCAGTCATTG
>JASDQU011029063.1:8179-31308 GCA_032191745.1 Picea mariana | reverse complement strand
CAACACACACTAGAAAATGTCCCTACGAGATAAAAAAAAACAATGACTAATCTAGTTGGAAGAACAGTTACAACAACCAACACTAGAGAAACTTACCAGTGCAAGTGAAACTCAAATACGGAAGAACCCTCTGTGTATACTTTGCAAAGTGTGGCCCGATGTCTATACTAGGTACCACAGTCTACCCCTACAGTCACCTATGTAAGTCACTAAAATGATGGCAACTAGGTTGCCAGCGCATGAACAGTCACCAGGCAGGTACATTCGATAGTTGGGTGGACTACAATGAGTAGGGTATCAATCCCGAAACCTATCAAGGGTATCGAAATAAAGTGGTCCGGAAGACAACTGAGGACCTCGAACGGATTCGAGACCCATGGAGCTCCGTGGAAAATGCAATCGACGGAATCCCAAAACAAACCCTCTATATGCGTTCCCCACTATGATTGGTCCGACTTTGGAGGGGTTATCTCTGCTACCTTTCTACATGCGACCTCATGTTTATCCCCTTTGTTAGATGGGGGTCCCGAATAACTTTCACAATAATGGAATTTTAACACTCCCTAGCACAAACTCTTATGTATGTTTTGCAACCTTGAAGAGTTTCCTCTCCAACCTAAATCAAGGCTCTAGCCTAGACTAGTTGATGGACCTTACAAACATAAAGTCTAGTTGATTTTAATTAATCATTAATTTTTTATGTCTTGTCTTAAGTCAAAGGTTATGAAAGTGAAACTAGTGATGTTTTTAGAGACGGAAGGAAAGATAAACAGAAAGTTGGAAACAAAATAACCTCTTCTTGACACAATTCTTAATCAACTTTTCAAACTAAAATTTTTTCTAATATCTTTGAACAACAAAATCAAAACAGGATTTCGCTCGACTATGAGCTACTTATTATCCTAAGTAAACAGGCAAGAACTTATGAAAGAAATTTTTTTCTTGGTTATTAATGCAAACCAACAACTACTTAACCAAACCAAGAAATAAAAGAGTTTTTTTTTTATTTAATGCTCGCAAAGAAAAAAGGAAAAATGATGACAAATAAAGACCAAGAAAACTCCTAGCCTAAGCGCAGATCACAAAGAGTTACTAATAATAACACACAAACTGATTAAATATGACTCTCACACTTGTCTAAAAACCCTATGAAAGAAAAATCTTGAGGAAAATTTTTTAATGAAAAAGAAAGCTATTGCTGTAATCAAACCTAAGTTGTCGACTGCTATGACAAAGAACAAGATTAAATCAAGAAAATCCCGAGAGGTATAACTCTTGACTACAACTGTCCTCCCAATGTTGACCTGCATTCAAAAAAGACAAATGAAGAACTCCACATGCATTTGATCTATGAACTAATGGGTTAGAGATTTAATCAATATGTAATCAATATTCAAACAATGAAAACCTTATATGGTAGGATGAGAAAAGTACTTATTTTATTAATCTCACAAGAATAACTTACAATAGTGAGATCGGCCACTACTCCTTGAATCTAGGACTGGGTTCCTCTTCAAATATGCTCCAACTGCTTCTATATATACTTCTCTTCACACAATAGTTGCAAAAGGTTGAGGCAAGGGGAATGCTAATTCCGGTAGAGTTTCTTTACTATGATTTTCCTCCTTTCATATGGGACCCCTACCCCTTATTTTATAGACTAGAAGGAGCTAGGTATTTGTTCAAGTGATTGGCCATGCAGGGTCAGAAGGTTTAGTTAACTTACCCAAAATGGTGTGTTCCATCAACAACTTTCCATTTTTCATGCTTTTGTAGGTACACGCGGCCTGTAGTGGGTCAGCTAAAGTGTACACATGGGCTATAGTGGAGCAGGGCGCGTGTGCCTTTAAAAAGGGTGTTTTTAACAAGATTTGTTCAGTACTAGCTTGGCCAATAAGGAATATGAGATGGTCTGATGCCAGGTAAGCATGTCTTGTGCAAATTAGGGTTATAACACTTTTGTACTACGAACTAGGATCATAGTGTTGGACATGCAATCTGCACATTTTTTTTCTAGGTTCCTGCATCCACTTATTAGTCCAAAAATTCTTTCTATGCATATGAATAACATATCTTTCTTCATTTCCATTAAATTTACTCAAATCATCTCTTTATTTCAATTGCGCCCTAGCCTTCAGAATAAGACATAATCTATTAAACATACTTAAGTTCATGCTTTTAAAACAAACATTTTCACTTATCTTTCTCTTATCAAAGCACAAACCTTTACCTCTTTTACTATTTTCTTCAGATCATATTTCTTTCTTAGCACAAATCTTCACAAGTCAAGTAGAGTACTGTTCACTTCAACAGAAGATATACGCACATAGATTCTTTTTTTCTTTACTTCAGTTCCCAACAATCATAGTTTTAGGTTCTAGCAATGGAACCATTTTTTGGCACAGAGGCAGACCCAGGGTTCAATGCTTAACAACACACCAACAAAACCCCAACTATCATCCCTTTTGGTAACACCTACAAAGCAGACAAAGTCTCACCCGAGGTAGAAGTAAGGGAGGTTACAGAACACAAGTGTCTGTAACCAGGCTAGGACACAGATCTGTGATAAACACACTTCACCCAATAGTCTATTAACACTTATTATTAACATGCATTAGTTTCTTAGCTTAATTAACACCGCATGATTTAGTCAAAGATAGGTTGACACAGTAGTAATGAATGATTATATACCTTGGTCACTTAGCACTTGGCATGATAAGTTATATATAACATTCATTCATCCTTAACACAAGTAAATAACTAACAAACAATAGATATATCCATCATACATAATAATCAAGGCACTGAGCATATTCGTAACATAAACAACATAACACAAAGAAAACCAAAGACATAAGATATACATGGTTCACCCCAGTGTGGGGCTACATCCACAAACTTCTTCGCTTCTTTATTATCTACCAAGATCTTACATTTAGTCTCTCCTTTGCACTAAGCCACAGAGCCAAACTCCGCACGAGATAGGAGACTTGCGCACTAAGCACTAGATCCTCCTTCCAAAACTAGGTCAATGAACAGAGCCAACTCTCTATCAATCACAAATCCTTAACATACATACACTCTTTCTCACAAAGAAACTCGAACTACTTTCACTTAGCTACGCCAATATCTACTTCTACAATACTTTCTTCTTTATTTATAGTTTTACGACCCCTTACAATAAGGCCTAAACATGGGCAAATCCCATGGGATGACATCCCATAAACCCATTACAAAAACCCTAGAGGACCCCTTACTGGGTCCACATAGCCCACAAAATAAGTGATCTCAGCTCCACTTGGGTGCTGATTCTTCGACTAGCATGTCAAAGACCAAAAGTGGGCCAAATCTGACCAAGGTTTCCTCAAAACTTGGTTGAGGGCCAACAGATCCCTAGAAGTAGTTAATGAAAAAGGAGTGGTGGTTGAAACCTCGAATCACTCCATAAATAGAATGCATGGAAGGTTTGGCCGTGAATACTCAATTTTTAGCCCGAGGTACCCCTATGGACGGATTTTCTTGCAGTCCCATGCTAATATGAGCTTGCGTCTGACAGAAGGATGCACACGTAGTCTGAAAAAATAAGGCACGGACAAAATTCCTTGAATGCAATGGCCAGATCACACTCCTGGTAGTCATGGAATGATACGAGTATAAATGATTCATTTCAATATTTTGTTATGGTCCTCAACTGGTTGAGTAGAGCTCCCTATTTTTTAATATTTTGATGCCAGAGTTGTTCTCTGGTTATGTATCAAATTTGAGACTTTCGCATTAATAGAGGTCAACTTCTCTCATCTCTTTGTTTAAACTCTACTAAAACAATTGGGCATGGAGGATCCATTCGAGGGTTTTAGTTCTATTGTAATGTAGGTTTGATTACAATATTGTTGTGACCAGTTTTAGTCAGCTTCTTTGTTATATTATTTCCCCTTACGCTGAAAGGCTCGAACATGGAGGATCCAACCGAGTTGTTGTAGTTGCATAGTAATGTAGGTTTGATTATTATGATGCTGTGAAATTTTTCATTTTATGAAATTTGATTTCAAGAGTGCTCTTGAGCCTACGTTTTTCTTCATCAAGTTGCTCAAAGGTCGGATGCCCATGGAAATCTTGTCCACCTCTCTCACTAATTCTTCCTTCTTCTCACACTTAAACTCAAATCATTGACTGAAGTTAATGAGTCCCTCACTTTCCTATGCATTTCTTGTCTAGTTTCTTTGTTAAAATCATTCTTGTACTGAGTTTTGTTCACTTGACCTCCACTCATAAAACCAACATCCACCAAAAATTCTAATGGG
The DNA here is from genome assembly GCA_032191745.1 of Picea mariana. Lineage (NCBI taxonomy): Eukaryota > Viridiplantae > Streptophyta > Pinopsida > Pinales > Pinaceae > Picea > Picea mariana. The sequence continues at coordinate 27,007 of JASDQU011029063.1, read as the reverse complement.
AACTGGGTTTATCCTCTTTCAATCTGAGGGTGACTCTTAATGCTAACATCAAGAAGTTCCGCACATTATCAAATCCAGAATATCTAAAGCTACAATCCTCGAGCTCGACTTATCAAAATCATATGATCGATAAGCTGGTTGTACCTTAGGATCATGCTTACCCATCTTGGTTTTGAAGTTCCTTTTATCAACTCAGAAATGAGTTGTATCATTTTGGTTTATTTTTTTATTTTAATCAATGGTTCACCCTCTCTTTTGTTTCATGTGTAGAGAGGCTTGCATCAAGAGTGTCCTATTGTGGGTGGGAAATCTCCCTATGGACTAGCACTAAGGGTTATTTAATGCATGCATAAATGACCATCTAAATTCTCCTAATTTTTACCATCATCCCATCATAGACCCCATTATTCATATGTAAACACAAGGGTAAAAGGATCCAGTTACTCTACCTTGACTTTCGCGTTTGATGTCGATCCTTTTGTGTTCAGTTGCTCCTTGAATACGAGTCTCCTCCCAAAGATAACCTGCATTCATAAAAAGAAAAACAAAGAACTCCAAACATGCATCTTATATATGAACTTATTGGGTTAGAGATTCTAATAAAATATAATCAAAATTGAATATTGAACACCTCATATGGTGGGACGGGAAAAGTACTTCTTTTTATTAACCTCACAAAAGTAACTTACAATGGTGAGATCAGCCACTGCTCCTCAAACCTAGTCCTGGGCTCCTCTTCAACTGTGCACCAACCACTTCCACATATGCTTCTGCTCACAAAATGGTTGCAAAAGATTGGGAAAAGGGGAATACGAAAAAGGGTAGAGTTTCTTTGTTGTTATCTTCCTCCTTTCAAATGGGACCCCTACCTCTTCTTTTATAGGATTGAAGAGGGTAGTTATTCGATTGAGTGACTAGCTATGAGTGGTTAAATAGTTTAGGAAATTACATGAAAATCTATATTCCATCTGAAACTTTCTATTTTTTGTGCTTTTGTCAGTATACATGGGCTATAATGGGTTAGCTAGCATATACACACATGCAGAAGTAGTGCAGGGTGCGTATGCCTTCAAAAGGATGGTTTTTAGAAGAATTGTTCAGTAATGGCTTGGAAAAAGTGGCAAGTGAGATGGCTTGATGCTAGGTATGTATGTTTGGTGAAAATTAGGGTTATAACAGATGCCCCCTAATGTTTGAGTTCAAAAGAGCATCTGATGGCCGAAATACATTACCAATCTTCACCAACGTATGAATCAATTGAGCCCAGGGACCAGAGTTCGGGAGGTTCCATTTGCAAAATAACAATTGTCTCATCAAGGAAGGAATACCCATGCCCAGAATGAAATAAAATCATGGCTTCCAATCAAATACACTACAGATCCATGTCATATAACTATATAAAGTGTAGTCGTGATCAATACATAGTGGATCTACATCTCAAAATAAAAAAATATATACATGTAGAGTATCCATCTTCAAGAAGAAAATGATTCTTGATGGCTAGAGATGAGGCCTTTAGAGCTCAAGCAACAACTTCAAAATATTCATAACTCGGGTAGGAGTGTAGTATGGGTGTATGACTTCACTACCAAGAGTTCTTCAATGGCCCGTCAGGAATAGACTAGAGGATCTTTTATGATCAGGCTTAGGGCTTCATTGATTTCGAACAAAGACTTTATTGGTATTTTGGGATGGTTGGGCATGAGGTCAAGAGACAAACTGCAAAAGGGACGACTCAAGCTCGGTAAAAATTTCCCTTGGACAACAACACGATAAATGATGAGACTCAAGAAGCATGGTATTGACATAAGTTCACAATGCTGGAGGCAATGCAAACTCTCCATATGTTTGGAAGAATAACCAAACGGAGGAGGACACAACTCTATGTAGCGAGAACAACTTCCTAAGGTCACATTATTTCCCTGAGCTTGATGAACAAACGGAAGGATGTGCTTTTTCCAAGGGTGACTCATTGTGCCGCCAAGAAAAAAGAAAATACTTTTCCCTTCCTCTTTTTGGTGTATATTTGATTTTTTTGTCTTTTTCAATAATTTTTTGGGAAGCTTGAAAAATAATAGAAGACTGATGCGCTACAAAGGAGGAACGAGTGTCAAAAACATACTAGTTACAAGCACAAGGAACACACAAATGTTCTAATCAAGAAAACATATGCAGGAAAAGGACACTTGGGAAAATCCCTCCATGGGTCAAGGTGTCAAGATGCAGAGGTAAAAAGTGCTACAAGGCTTGCGTATAAGGTATGCTTCAAATGGTTCATTTGGGGGCAACATGGAGCCGTCATTAGGACAAAGACATAGGAATGCAAATGTGATTAACAGGACACAATGATAATGTCCTTCGATGTAATTTTAATGAGCCTAGAGAAGGTAAGCTCAACGGTTTTTCATTTTTAGCGAGTCTAAAGAAAAATGTAAAAGGAGACTCCACTGTAGTACATGTTTTGAAGGTATTCTAGCCGGTTCAAAAAAATGGTTAAAATAGCACCAAAAAGACATCTATTCAAAACCATTTTAACGAGTGTGATAAATACAAGATCACTCGACAATTTTTTCATATTTAAGGAGTCTGAAAAAAGATTAACTATGGACTTTGTATGAGATGTTCTTCTAGACCATTTTAACGAGTGTGAAGGAACAAGGTCACTCGACGATCTTTTAAATTTTAGGGAGTCTGAAAAGAGCTTAACTATGGACTCCATGGGGGTTCCTTTTTCATAAATGTAGTCCCTCGGGCCTGAAAAAGGGGTAAACTACCGTTGGACAGACGTGCCTTCAAATTTTATTTTAGCGAGCGTGAAGGGAAACAAGATCGCTCAACAATCTTTTCATGTTTATAGGGTCTAAAAAGAGCTTAAAAGAAGACCTATTATGTTTTGGGAGTCCCAAGGGTGAGGTCAAGAGTGATAATGAATCATGAAAATGAGGCTCATACTCGTAATCAGGAAAAACTAAAAAGGACTCTCGAGCCTATAGTCGTTTAGTGATGGCATGGATACCAAAAATGCAACCAGGATCTACCTAGGGCATCCATGAAAGGGTGAGGCTCTACCACTAAGTTACAACACTGCTAAAGAAACAATGATGGTTCTGTGTCGCAACTCGATGGGGTTGATCCTATGGAAAAGTGACAAAGGCAATGAGATACAGAAAGTGGAGGTGGAATCCTAACTTAGTTGCAACAAGTTGGAAAAATGATTTTTTACCAAAGGACCTTAAAAATGACCCAAATCTCCAAAAAAATTCCAATACCCAAAGAAACACTTATCATAACATGCCCTAAGAAATTCTTGAACCATATTACATGATTTTCAAGTTAGAAAAAATGACAAAGGGGTCCAAAAAATGACAAAAAAGAGCCAAAAAGTCTATAAATAGAAGCTGGCAGCTCATTATTACCATTGCTAATTGAGAAATCGACAAAAAGCCAAAAACACCCCTTTGTCAAAAGAGTTGATTCTGGGAGCTTCAGTGGATGAAACAAACTTCCGCTTGGACCAAGTAAGTACATACTAGACCCTCTTGCATTTCAATTATTCATTTGTGCATTTCCTTTTATTTTTTGGGGGGGGCACTGACCTTTAAAAAGGTTGGCCCTACGTATACGCGGGTTGTCCTATGACAGCCAGCATATGCCCACGTGTAGAGGAAAACTGCACGCGGGCATACGCGACTTTGTATACTACAGCCGGCGTATAGCCTTCATCATGTTGAAAAATTTAAAAGATGCAAGAGTTAACCCCCCCGTGAACTTGTCAAATGCAGGATGTATGTTCATTGGAGGGAGAGGGAGCATGAGGACATTGATAATTTAGTCAGAGAGGACCCTGATGCTACCATTGCATTGGTGTAGTGTGGTTTGCTGAAATTCTTCCACTGTTCATTTATGCAGGAACAACCTAGGCTGTTGAATTCCTTGGTAGATTACTGGCACCCGGATGCAGAGGCATTCATGCTTGAGGGACAGTCGTTGAATCCAAGGACTGAAGATATCTACTTTTTGACTGGCCTGTCAAGGAGAGGGGAACCAGTCAACTTTTGCACGTTTCCCTCTAGGCCTCAAAACATAGAGGAGTTTATTGGACTCCATTGTGAGGACGACATAGACAAAGTGGGCACATAGGTGACAATAAACAAGATTTCTAACCTATCGTTGAAAGCGATAGTTTTTCTCATTGGGCAGATCACTGGATCCACATATTTACATCAAGCTTCCCGGGTGCACATAAATTGTGAGGTTCAGTTCTTAAATGCACAAATTTGTTACTCGAGTACCACCTTACTAAACTACATGAAGAGGCAATTGATAGAGTGTCATATGTGGAGACACAAAAAATTTGAGTTCGAGTCTATTTTTTGTTCCTTTTTCTTTGAGAGGGTACCAAGTCTCAACCCTAGAGAGACACTACAAGGGCATGAGCCCTCGCTTCCAGCGTTATGCATATGGGTGGCATTGTTTCCACGACAGGGTGGGGGGAGGACTATTGAGGCCTTTGACGACAAGTTTTTTGCTTGGTGAGCATGATATATTCTGACCATAGAGGACTACCCCTATTTCGGGATCAACTATTCTAGAGATCCTGACATGCCTATACCTCCTGGAGAGGAGCGAGGAGTTATGGGTAAGTTTGTTTTTTGTTTTCAAAGTTATTTAATTTTTATTTTTTTTCATATATGTCATGTTTTTTGTATACCAGAGTATCTGACACGTATGTATATGTTATTTGCATATGTGGTTCCAGTGCATCTAGTAGACTTCGCGAGGACCAGGTGGCATCCTCGACTAGAGGCGGGACCATCTGTAGCTGGTGGACCAGCAATAGCAAGAGGACCTCCAGCCAGAGAGTCTGAGAGGCTTTTGAGGTGGGTGGAGTGGAACCTCAATGCTCTTACTCGTACAGTTCCTATGGAGAAGATTGAGGATCTCCCACCATCCATGTAGACTCACGTTTTTAGGGTACCACGGACCTGGGTCCATATTTTTCGACGTTTGGCCAATGCCATTGTTCACTATGGTAAGGCCAACAGGCCCCTCCCTTAGTTAGGCTAGACTTCTTACATGCCGAGGGAACATTTTGTATATTTTTGAGGGCATAAGCCCCATGACTCTTTATTGGACACATATTTTTTGAGGCACTCGCGCCCACCTATGTACTCTAATACTTTGCGATATATATTCATTTTTACATCTTTTTGTGTTTTATGGATTGTATTTATTTACAAATGTATTTACATGTGCATGTGTGTTCTTTTTCTTACATGTGTGCAATATGCCAATCTAATATATGATTAGCTAGAGTATCTGTGATTTGATTCAATCTCCTAGGAACATGGATATATGTACTGTAATCAAAGATTCATTTTAAGAGGCACACCCTAAGGAATCGTCGATGCAGAGTAGGATCATAAACACGGTAAACTCCATTTAATTGAGACACAACTAGCTGAGCGTCTAAGTAGACTTGTAGGTGAAATATACCACATGACAAAGAATCACAAAGAAACTCTAAGACTATGCTGTATTCGACAACATGTTTGTGGCATCACCTAAATAGATACCTACTGAAGATAGCAATTGTCCTTAAGGTGTGAAAATCACCCATGCTGTGGAAGCAAGCCTCCAAGTGTGTCGTCTAGCATTGTTCATGAACCCAATGAACACCTCTGATTCACTTGACATCTTCCATAGTGAAAAACATGACATAAAAAATGACACATCCATAAAGACAGAAACTAAAACAACAAAGTACAAGAACTATACATATGTACAAAAAGTCACCCAAGGAGACCTACCTAAGAGTAATACTTCTTGAGGTAGAGCCCATTTCTAGGCTCCTCCAAAGTATTTCCCTCAAAGTACACCAGATGATAAGCACCAATCTTTAAAACCTCTTTTATGATGAAAGGTCCGAACCACATGGGTTTGAACTTGCCTGCCCCCGGGGGGTCCTTATCTTGGTCATAGACTAAGACAAGGTCGCCTTCAGAGAAAATCCAAGGATGAATGGACCGATCATACTAACACTTAAATTTTTTGTTGTGATCCTCATTAGCCAAGGCCGAATCACGACGATGCTCATTGAGCTGCTTGAAGTATAATAAAATCTCTTCAAGTGGTGAAGTGCCTGGAAATAACTGTACTACCAACTTTAGAGACGAGATTTGACACTCTATGGGAAAGACTTCTTCCAGCTCATAAACGAGTTGAAAAGGTTAGAAATTGGTTGTAGTATTAATAGATGTTTGGTAGGCCCATAATGCTGAGTATAACATCAAATTCCAATTTGACTTGGCCAAATTGATCATTCGATGTAGAATGGTCTTAAGATATTTATTTACAGCTTCCACCTGACCATTTGCTTGTGGGTAGTAGTATGACGAATATTCTTGCCTCAACCCAAGATTTCATGTTAACTCATAAATAATTTTGTTCTGAAAGTGACTGCCATGGTTAGTGACAATCTCTCTTGGGACACTGAACCTTGCTATTATCTGGTTAAACAAAAAGAGAGTTGCAGTCTCTTCGTCATCTTTGAATGTTGGCATAGCTTTGACCCACTTGGTGAAGTATTCTACTGCTGCAATGATATAACAATGCCCCCTTGCTGAAGGGGGGTTGCATGTAGTGTAATCAATCCCCGACTTAGTGAAGGGACCAACGATAATGACAGGAAATATGGGAGCGGGGTGTTCCCTCATCTTCTGAGAGAAGATCTGACACTAGTGGCATTTATTAACCAATTAAACACAATATTTGATTAATGTCGGCCAAAAGTAACTAGATCATAGAATATTTTGGGTTGTTTCCAACCCAAACAAATGACCGCCACATGCTCTGGTGTCGAAATCATTAAGCACGATTTATTCTTCTTCATGAGTGAGACATTGGTGAAGGATGCTATCTACACCTCGACGATATAAAGTGTCCTTGAGTATGAGATAATTATTGTCCTGATGGCATATACGTCGATGCTCATCACAAGAAGCAGAGGTGGGACACTTCAAAGTCTGGAGATAGACAAGTAAATATCCATACAATGGATCCAAAGATGTGATAAAAAACATGTCTCCTTTAATAAGTGACTCTTCGAGCATAACATCACCTGACTCGATGGGAAGTTCTGAGATGAGTTCAGCGAAGACCAGTGACTTTTTGGATTTCGCCAAAACAAAATCTACGTCAAATTCCTAAAGGAAAATTTTCCGTATACTGATATTTTTACCAATTACTCATCGTGTCAACATGTACTTAAATGGATTCACAACAGAAATGATGGTGGTCTTGTGAAACAAGATGTAATGGTGGAACCATTGGATAGCATGAACTGCTGCCAAAGAAAGTTTTTCAATGTGGAAAGAATTGAGTTCCGGCCCAACTAGGCCTTGGCTCATGTAATAAATCACATATTCTGGGAGCAAATGATCCTCCTGAACCAAGACCATACCGATGGTCGACTCTGCCACAACCAAGTACAATAAGAAATCCTTATTATAATTGGGTGGCCGAAGTAGAGGGGCAGTCATGAGGGCTCGTTTCAACACTTCGAAAGATCTTTGAGAGGCTTTGTCCCAATGAAAAGGGACAACCTTCTTCAGTAAACGCATAAATCCCTTTGTGATCTCGGCATAGTTTGCAATGAAATGATATAAAAATTTCGCTTGGATTCTGCGCAGAGGAGGTAGCTGAACTATTGCCTCAACTTTGAGAGGATCAACCATGATCCCTATTGTTGAAACTATGAAACCTAGCAGATGACCAGACGTCACACAAAAACTACATTTGTTTGGATTCAAGTGAATCCAGTAGTAGTGACATCTCTCAAAGATAAGTCAGAGGTGCGTGGAATTATCACCTCTCTTACAAGATCCTGATGCTAAATTATCAAGGTAAGGCTCGACTATATGTTTGAGATCATGGAAAGCAAAAGACATGGCCCACTGAAAGGTAGATCCAACATTTTTCAAAACAAAATGCATCTTTTGATAAGTGAATGTACCCCATGGGAAAATGAAAGAGGTTTTGTGTTGGTCTTCGAGTTTGATCTATATTTGATCGTATCCCGAAAAACAATCCATCAAAGAAAAGGCCTCACAACCTGCGCATTCATCAACTATCTACTCAATAAATGGTGTGGGGAAATTATCCTTTGAACAAGATTTGTTCAAATCATGGAAGTCTGTACATACGCAAATCGTACCCCATTTTTTGTTGACCAGAATGGGATTTAACACCCATTGAGTCAATTGAACGGGGTAGATAAAACCTTCTTTGAGAAGTTTCTCTACTTCAACCTTAATAGTTGTTTCTTTCTTAGGATTGACTCGACAAATCTTTTGTTAGACCGTCTTAGTGCTAGGATAATTCGTGATTTCTTGTTCGACGATTCTTGGATCAATGCCTAGAATTTCCTCATAAGACTAGGAAAAAATGTCGCGGAATTATTTAAATAAATTCGTGTATATTAGAATATCCTCGGGGGAACAATCAGCTCCAACGAGAATATTATCTACGATGCCAGGGGTTTTGGAGATATCTATAGGTATCATTTGAGCGATGATTTCCATATTACCCTCAGCGTAAACTGTGTGTGTAGCCAAGGGATTGATAGGACAAGTTCTATCTCCAGTCATTGTAAAAGTGAATTCTCCTACTTCAATTCTTCTTAACTCTAGGAGGAAATAAGATCTGTGATGGAGATCATCCCAGGGTCTATCCGGACATGTCATTGCTTCAATAATTGCTTCGCCTGAAGGTAATACTAAGTCTAAAGAATCAGTATAGGCAAGGGAACCTTGAGCTGAAGTAGGCTCAAGAATCAAATCTAACTCTTGTGTGGGAGTCAGATCGGGGTCAATGGAAGCTTGCTAGACTAATGAGTATGCAACTTCTACCGTGGACAAGGACATGGCCATACCATGGTTCCCTGTCCTTTCCATCATGGATAATGGGGAAGGAAGAGTCCACGGATCGTTGAAGTAAGTCGTGAGAAATGNCCATGGATAATGGGGAAGGAAGAGTCCACGGATCGTTGAAGTAAGTCGTGAGAAATGAAGAGACTTGAAAAATCTCAACCTTAGGTTGGTATAAAATGAACTTAACATCACCGGAAGGAGGCGAGTAATCGAAAGTACCCATCAAAGGTGGGCACAAACCAACCCCTATATTGACGATGTTGGGTTAAGAATTATCAATCATCGGGACCATGGAAGCCCCCGATGAAGGGTCGAGATGGGAGAAATATAACTGATCAATGGTCACAATCTGACCCTCGTGTGGAAACAACAAGACCCAGAAAATTGTAGCAACCATTGCTTGCATAGCATAGGTCCAAATCCTTCCTAACAAGAGATTGTAATCAAGAGACACATCGACCACTTCAACCTTGATGCACATGGTATTCGCCCCCAACTATACGGGAAAAGAGGGGATGATACCATGTGGTTAGAATGAATGACCATCGAAAGCGGTAAGAAGAGTCAGTGACAGAGACAAAACAAGTTGGCCAATGGCCTTCCATCACACCAATGACATGTTGCATGTCAAGGAGCCCTCATCAACCACTGTGCGGAAAATGTTCCGGGTAATTTTTTTTTGGTGTAAGCCACTACTATCTGAAACTCCACGTGGTAAGGGAGACAAGGTTTTAAGTCAGTCGTATCAAGAATGATCGTACCCAGATTACAAGTCTCAACATATCCTGGGATGGCTAATAAATCCTTTCTCTGTGAAGGGCATCTCTGGAGGACCTCCAAAGCAGACATCGCACAAGGGGTTTGAGACAAATCCTCCACCATAGAGTAGTTCCGGGCAGCCCTTTCATTTGTATTGTGAGAATCTTTCATGAACGTGCCTTTTGGGATGCATGTCATTGTTTCACCCAACATCTTCTCGATCTGGAGAGGAAGAGGTGGGTTTTCGGCTTCTTTAATCTTCTTAAAGGTGCTTGGAATTCTGTAATCATGAGATCTAGTTGATATATAGGCATCGCATTTCATCATATACACATTCGCGGATGAAGAATTACTCAAAGATGGAGGGGGTCCTTGACTTCCCCCATCTGTGCTCGGAGAGGCTTGGGTTAAATTTTTCCCATGTTGAAATGGGTTTGTTAACACAATAGTCTATTGTTGTGCCAATAAATTTTGGGCCTCTGTGAGCCGAGAAAACTAGTGAGTCAGGTGGTCTTCTGTGGACAAGATACACAGATACTTCAACTTCTTTTTCTCACTGTTTCCCTTGCCAGCATTATCGATAGGTTTCTTATCCCCCTTACCCTTCTTTCATTTTTTCTTCTCTCCTTCAGGATGTTGGGTGGCCTTTGGGTGGGTCAATTTCACAATGTGTGCATCCAATGTTTGGGTAGGGGGAGAAGCCATACTAGTAGTCTGGCTGGCTACTTTCTGCTATATCGAAAATTGCTGCAATTGTTTTGATAGTTGTTCAGTGGGCTTCGTTTGTGTTGAACCAACAATACCATCGGCATGTGGTACAACTCTCTATCTGGTCTTGTCAAGTATTGATCATGGTGCATCTGGAAAAATTTTGTAAGGTAAATCAAACTGAGAGTAAATCATCTCTAGCTATTGACCTCTCATTATTGCATCTTCTTCGGAAAACACTCCCGACATTGCGACGTATTTGGATAAATGGGGTACCAAAGACTTAAGGAACCACTCAAGAAGGAATGATGGTGGGATTGGAACTTTTACCAAACTCTTCTGGCATCTTCATTCTCGGATGTGATCGGAGATATGGTCCACCTTTGTCTGCTCAAAGTTGGCCAACAATTAAGTGCCGACATCATATCTCATAGGTAATTGGAAATGGTTTAAGAAATCCATTGCCAATTCACCAAAGGAAGAGTATCTTGAGTGGTCAAGATTAATGTACCATTTCGCGGCACTCCCTATGAGAGTGTGTTGAAACAAATGCAACTGGATGGAGTCATATTTCAACAAATTGAACAAGCACCAAAGATGAAAGGTAGTCACATGATCACCTGGATCTTCATTAGGCTTAGCTTCAAATTTTGGAATGTCCAAAGGAAACTTGGTCGGCATAGGAGGCCAATGTGGATCATGACAAATGGGGTCATTCAATAACCTTGTCAAGTCTGGAAAGTGCAGAGTTGGCAGAAATGGTAGTTTGGGCTGTTGATTGTGACTAGGGAAAAAGGGGCCTGGAGTTTGGCTGGCACCAGGTTGCTAGGAAAAGTTAGGTTGTTGTCCAGGGTTTTGGTAATAACCATGGCCTTGACCAGCATACGGATTCTGTTCTTGTTGACATGTCATCGGCTAATTCCCATAATAGGACATGAAGGGTTGGGCTTGCATCGCATTCCAAGGATTTTTGGAAGGGTTTCCTCCTGTCAATCCACTAGGCATCGGTGTTGAGCCTTGCCTGGGGTTCCATTGGCTATGGAAGGGGTTTCCCCTAATTGACATCCCTGACAAGGGAACTGATCCTTGCCATGGATTCCATGGTCCTTGTGAGGAAGGAATTCCTAAGTTTCCCCCCTGTGCAGGAATAGTACCCTATACATGATTTTTTTGTCCGTAACCGGGGTTGCCCCTGACTGAGAAGGCAGTGATCGAGAAAGCATTGTTACCAAATGTTCCAAACAAAGAGAATGGTGTCAAACCAACCGACATGTTATAAGAAGGAATTCCTTGACTACCTGCTCCAAATGAACCAAAATTTACGTTCAACCCGGTGGGATGCTGGTGAGCACCGTCTAGTGAAGGGGATGAAGGAGGTATATGACCCCCTCCGTAAGGGAAAGAATTATAGGAATATAAAGTGCCCCCCATGGATCCTTGTAGAGGAGATTTGTATCTCCCTACCCCGAGACCTAAAATCTGTAGAGTGGAGTAGGAAAGTACAAGGATTGTACCGAAGCCAGGATTCCCGTATGAGAATGGAGGGCCTGTCGCATTCTGAGTAAATGAAGTAGTGATCGTCGCCATAGACCAAATCAACCCATTACCCGAGGTAGATGTAGTCGAGACCATAGTGTCCCGGACTAGCGATGATTGGTTAGGAGGTGGAACACCCCCTATAGTGATAGTCGTGGAGGGAATATGGGAATTCCCTGAAGAAGTCATAGAATTTGGTTCCATTGTTTCTTGTGACACTATCAGGCCCTCGTAAGGATAAACCTATACAATGACAAGCATTGATAGATCAGTGTTCAGAGGTTCGTATGGACCAAGAGATTCCGCTCCAAGGTTTGAAATGGTTGGTTCCTCCGAAATCAAATGTTCTTCTCTCGAATATTGGTCAAGCATAGTTTCCTGTGACTTGGTCACCTCAAAAGACCCTTGCTGGTCTAGTCTTCACCTTAGCGGTGGCGGGGGTGGCTCTAGATTGACCGGTGGTGGGCCAATAAGCCTTTGTGCCGGAGGAGCTCCTGATCCTCCACTATGTGAGAATATCAATGACACACTAGGGCTATCTATTATCATTCGAGAACCAACACACACTAGAAAAAGTTCCTATGAGATAAAACAAGAAGTCACTAGCTAGTTGGAAGAACAGTTACAACAACCAACACTAGAGAAACTTACCAGTGCAAGTGAAACTTGAATACGGAAGAAACCTCAAGGTATACTTTGCAAATCATCACTCGATGTTTATCCTAGGTACCATGGTATACCCCCGCAGTCACCTATGCAAGTCACTAGAATGATAGGAAACTAGGTTGCCAGTGTGTGAACAATCACTAGGCGGGTACAGTCGATAGTAGGGTGGAACGCAGTGAGCAGGGTATCAAGCTACAAAACCTATCAAGGGTTTTGAAAGAAAGTGTTCTGGAAGAAAACTGAGGACCTTGAATGGATTCAAGACTCATGAAGATCCATGGAAAATGTGATCAACGGAATCCCAAGATAATCCCTCTATATGCGTTCCCCACTACGCTTGGTTCGACTTTGGAGGGGTTATCTCTGCTACCTTTCTTCACGCGACCTTGTGTTTAGGCCCTGTTTTAGAGGGGGGTCCCAGATAAATTTCATGATACTGGACTTTTATCACTCCATAGCATAGACTCTTATGTTTGTTTTTATAGCCTTGAAGAGTTTCCTCTCTAATCCTAAATCAAGGCTCTAGCCTAGACTAGTTGATGGACCCTACAAACATAAAGTCTAGTTGATTTTAATTAATCGTTAATTTTTGTGGTTGTATTAAGTCAAAGGAAGAGGAAATAAAACCAGTGATTTGTTTAAGAGACAAAAGAGAAGAGCATATACTAAAACTGAAAACAAACTACTTCCTCTTCACAAATTTAGATTTTCACATTTACTCTTTAACCAACTTTTCGAACTACTTTTTTTTTCTAAGATCTTTTAATAGAAAACTCAAAACAAGATTTTACTCGACTACGAGCTACTTATTGTCCTAATTCAATCAGCCAAGAACTTATGAAAACATTTTTTTTCCTGGTTGCTAATGCAAACAACCAACTACTTGACCAAACAAAGAAAGTGATTTTTTTTTTATTATTATGCTTCCAAAACAAGAAAATTTGAAACTGTATTCTTCTCTTGTTTTCTGAAGAAAAAAAGGAAAAACAAAAATAAAGACAAGAAAAGACCAAGAAATGACTCCTGGACCACCGCAGACCGCAGGGAGTCACTAACAAAACCAAATAAGGAAGATCAGAACAGACTCACAATCTCATCCAAAAACCTAATAAAGAAAAACAAGGAATATTTCGAAGAAAAATAAAGCTACGCTGAAGTCAAACCTAGGCTACAGACTGCTATGACATAGACCAGGGCTAGATCAAGAAAACCCCTGAGAAGTGTGACTCTTGGCAGGGAAGAGGATGATTGCCTCTTCTAAAAAAAAAAAAATTCTCAATAGGCACCCTACTAACACTTAAACAACAAGAATATGTACGTGGGTTGTCCAAGGGTAGGATGTGTATGCACACATGCATGCCCACTATAGGCCATATGCACCTCTGCAACCCCTCAAAACAATGAAAAATAAGCAGGCAAGCATAGGTAGGGAGTACTGGTATTGAAAACCAAAATCCCTTAAAGACACAGGAACTTACTTTTATAAAGAAAATGCAAGGAAACTTTGATAAAGAAAAACTAATCTGAGGTTATACTTAAACTACAGACTGCAACAATAGAGACCAAGACTTGATCAAGAAAACCCCTGAGAAGGATCACTTCTGACAGGGAAGAGGATGATTGCCTCTCCTAACAAAAAGATTTTCTAAACTGAGGCACGCTACTGACACTTCAACAACCAACGTATGTATGTGGGTTGTCTAAAGGTAGGGTGCATATATACACATGCAGGCCTTGTACAGGCCGTGTATACCTCTGTAGGTTCCCAAAAAAAGAAAAATAAGTCTAGCAATCAAAACAGGGAGTATTGGTATGGAAGACCAAAATCCCTACAAACTTATACTCTTGAAGAAACTTAGAAAAAAGGTCATCAAACCAATTTAAAAAACCCAAAAAGTATCCCTCAAACCCTATAGATTGTCCCTAGTATGGTCGCCAATTCTGTTGTGGGTGGGAAATCCCCCTATGGACTAGCACTAAGGTTTATGTAATGCATGCAGAAATGACCATCTAAAGTCTCCTACTTTTTACCATCATCCCATCATAGACCCCATTATTCATATGTAAACAAAAGGGTAAAAGGATCCAGTTACTCTACCTTGACTTCCATGTTTGATGTCGATCCTTTTGTGTTCGGTTTCTCCTTGACTACAAGTCTCCTCCCAAAGCTAACCTGCATTCATAAATAGACAAACAAATAACTCCAAACATGCATCTTCTATATGAACTTAATGGGTTAGAGATTCTAATAAAATATAATCAAAATTGAATATTGAAGACCTCATATGGCAAGACGGGAAAAGTACTTCTTTTTATTAAGCTCACAAAAGTAACTTACAATGGTGATATCAGCCATTGCTCCTCAAACCTGGTCCTGGGCTCCTCTTCAACTGTGCACCAATCTCTTCCACATATGCTTTTCCTCACAAAATGGTTGCAAAATATTGGGGCAAGGGGAATATAAAAAAGGGCAGAGATTCTTTTCTATTGTCTTCCTCCCTTCAAATGGGACCCCTAGCTATTCTTTTATAGGCTAGAAGAGTGTAGTTATCCGATTGAGTGACCGGATATGAGTCGTCAAACGATTTAGGCAATCACCCGGAAATCTGTATTCTGTCTGCAACTTTTTATTTTTTGCTCTTTTTTGAGTATACGCGGGCTATAATGGGTTAGCTAGTGTATACACACATACAAAAGTGGTGCAGGGCATGCATGCCTTCAAAAGGATGTTTTTTAGAAGAGTTGTTCAATAGTGGCTTGGAAAAAATGGCAAGTGAGATGGCCTAATGCCAAGTATGCATGTCTAGTGCAAATTAGGGTTATAACATGTCCTCTTTCCCCACTCTTGTTCTTGTTAGTTGTTGAAGGGCTCATCCGAACGATTGTTATTGCAAAACAAAATGGAAATTTCAAAGGAATCATGATTTATCAGGTGTTGTACATCTCCCATTTACTATTCGCTGATGACATTCTCATCTTCTGCGATGGATCCTTGAAAGATGCTAACAATTTGGTAGAATTTTTGGATTTGTTTCCTTGTGCTACCGGTAGGAAAATCAATGAGAGAAATTAATCATTGTCCTACTACAATATGAACAAAGCTGAGATCCACCATTATCAATCACTCTTTTCCTTTCCTTGTATTAGCGACAAAAAATTCACTGGTATTTTTTATGAATGTCCTCATTACTCGCTACTTGATTTATCGTTCCCCTAGGTTTTTAGCCAGTTTCATACTCTCATTTATTTCATCGAGCTCCTATTGATCACTTTGTCCAAGGTTATATTCTGACCTGCATTCCAAAAAATACAATAATTGTTACCTAGACTCAACCCTAGCTCTTATGGATTTCATATTTTCAAAACAAAATATACATCTTTGTTGTAAATTTCATCAAAATATGGTGTGTGCACAAGTGATCTAATATTTAGCTATCCTAGCTATATTAAATATCATTTGTGTGCCAAATTACAAGTCTAGAGTCTTTAAAGACACATATATAAACTATCATATACCAAACAACTCCTTTTGTCCCTAAGCTTGAGTTTTGTTTTAAACTAAACTAAACGTCTCGGGTTTGATGGTTTTTAGCCAAAACTTTAGGGTCCCATGGGCCAAGCCACATGTGCACATATGCCAAAATCCTCATTCCACTTGTCACGAATCCCATTTGTTTAATACATCAAACCATTAGAAGCGCCGAGTCCATCTTTCAAATACCTGTCATCATCACAGGCCATAAACAGGTTAGCATTAAGCCAAAACACTTAAGAACTACAGTGTCCAAATGTCCAAATCCGAGTTCATATGCCAAATCATCAATTGATATAACCTAGTCATAAGTCAAGTCAACTAGTCTGGTGAAAATGCCGAGTTCACTTATTCAGATCGAAGGATATCTCTTCTTGCAAGATATCCGGATATGATATCCTTTACATGTGCAAAAGATGTTAATTGTCAACTCTGTAAACATCGAAGGTCGCCCACCCATATGCTTTTTAACCATCGAATCAATATTTTACTGCATGATCTTTTTGAATGACGATGGCTTCGAATATTTAGAGGTTTCTTCATCATCGATGGAAGGAAATACCCTAAGTATAGAGCTAATATTTAATTGCTTAAATACATGCCCGATTTTCTAGGTGCCAGACTCTACAGAAGTAAATTTTTGAATAAAATCAAGCAGCGAGCATATTGCAAATATTATGCAGGTATCGAGTTGCTGTCAGCTACAGGGTTGAGGCATTGATAATTGAGGTTTGCTATAGTACATCAAGTGCTAGGTATCAACAACAATAAATAAAATAAGACCGCTTGACAATCTAGCCACCAAGAACACCAGATAACAACACAGGTAGCCTTTGTGGACATGCAAATCGATGTAGAATTGCAAACCAGATACTTGAAGAGAACATATCCCTTCTTGGTCGACTGCAAATGCTTCAACATTGTTACTGTTCTCTGCGCACTTTTGAGTGTTGCTGTCAACGTGCTTTTAGCTATTCAATCCTACAAAAACAACAGAGATCTCTTCAATGGCATTTTGCAGTGTTAAATAGTACTTGTTACATTGTTTGTAGTGATTATAGAGATTGAATAGGAATGGATTCATAATTTCTGGTGAAATTCAAAGTATTAGGCAGGCAGTGATCTCATCAACAAATCATTGATAAGTTGAAAAGGAAAAAATTGAATCAAAGATGCATTGTTTGCTTGCTATGACTAGAGCATTTTCTTCGATCCCTTTCATTGTCTTCTCTGCAACAGTTGTGTGGTTATCATTTAACTTTTATCTACCTCAGAGCATCAAACCAGAAGCCCCATACTTTGAGGGAAACCCAGGCCAAACCTTGCAAGCTATTTTCATGGCACTGACAACATCAGGCGATGAATATGAAGTTTCACACACTTTGCAGAGAACCCGAGAGTTATATAAAGGTAGAATGCAAGAAAACCTATGACATCCCCAAAAATAAAATATTTTTTTGAAATTTAAATTTGCTGGAAATTTATTCTGTTTTTAGTAAATTCGAATTTGGAAAATTTTTGCCATTTATGGCAATTCCAAATTTTGAATTTGATATTTGTAATTAATTATTATGAATGTTGGGCAGAGATCTGATTTAACTCAACTAACTATTTGAATATGACACTTGTATAAAAACATAACAATTATATTAATTGCAAGAGAACAAATGGAACAACCATGTTAAAATCAGCTGACCATGACTCCATGAGTGGGGAACATGTTGGAACTACCTCTGGGCTGATTATTACAAGTGGCAAATCATAGATTTGGCCATTGGCAGCCCCTGAAAATTAGGGATTTAGAAAGCTGTGAAAATTCCGAAGGGAGGAAAAAAGACCTGGGCAAAATTGGTAAATAGCATATGTGAGGAGGCAGGATGCTACCAAGTATGTTGGGGAAAAATATTTTGAGTTCTCTTGCTATTATGAACACTATGGATTGAGTGTGAGGCAAGAGGAGTCTGTTGGAATAGAGAGACATTTTTTGAGAAGGAGATTCCAAGTTTTCCCTCATGGATTCATGGTCAGGCTAGGGGGTGAATCAAGCAAGTGTTTTGACTGCCCTGTTCTATGGTTGGGAGGAACATGGTTGTTCCCTTTGTCTTCCTGCAATATGTTTCATATATGTTTCTATATTCCTCTCTGTCTGAATGATTTTATATATGATGCAATGTATTTGTTAAATATGAACTGAAATGCTTTCCATTTTCTGTTTAAATGCTCGTATAACTGATTCAGTGTATTCGTTAACTCTGAATTGAAATTATGTTCCATCTCTTTGAATTATTTAGGCACGGTTGTAATGCATCTATTTAATTTGGTATGGATACAATAACTTGGGAGAAATCTGTTCAAGGATAATCAGAAGTAAATTATATGGTTAAATTCTGGAATGGTCTCTTTATAAACTAGGTTATTACCACGAAGGCAGTTGTAGGGTAATTACCAGTATTTCGAAACTCTAGTGTACAGAATTTATCTATTGTAAATGGAATTGAACCTGAGAACTTTACATAGGGTATTTATACTTCGGTAAGAAAATCATACACCAAGTTACGATAATGATTGGGGTTTGTTTGGGTACCTAATAGTCCAAAAACAGATAAAAGCCAAGTACGAAAAGAATCACAATAAATATTTATTTTATCTATCTATCTATCTCTCTCTCTCTCTCTCTCTCTCTCTCTCTCTCTCTCT
>JASDQU011029062.1:15511-31308 GCA_032191745.1 Picea mariana | reverse complement strand
GAGACAATATTGCAGAGGTTTAATATGCAGGAATGTAAACTGGTTAAGGTTCCTATTCCTGTTGGTGTAAAGTTATATGCGGATCAGTGTCCCAAGACACATGAAGAAGAGGAGGACATGTCTTATGTTCCATATGCAAGTGAAGTTGGCAGTTTGATGTATGCAATGGTCTGTGCTAGACCGGACATTGCACATGCAGTGGGAGTTTTGAGCAGGTATATGTCAAAACCAGGGAAGGAGCATTGGACAACAATAAAAAGGGTTTTCAGGTATTTGTGTGGCACTGCTAGCTATGGATTGTGCTACGAAGGAAGACCTGGATTGGACAGAGTGGTCGATATACATGGATTTGTGGATGCAGACTGGGCTGGAGATTTGGATAGTAGGAGATCCACAAGCGAGTATGTGTTTAACCTGTTTGGAGGAGCAATAAGTTGGATGAGCAAAAGACAGGCTGTAGTGGCACTTTCAACTACAGAATCTGAATACATGGCAGCCACTCATGCAAGTAATGAAGAAGTATGGTTACAAAGATTGTGTTTAGGTATTGGGTTGGTACAAGAAGCTGTAAGGATAGAGTGTGATAGTCAGAGTGCAATTTTCTTGGCAAAGAACCCTGTTTATCATTCAAAGACAAAGCACATTGATGTTCAATATCACTTTGTAAGAGACATGATTGAAGAAAAGAAAGTATCATTGATGAAGGTGGACACTTCGAAGAATGTTGCAGATTCATTAACAAAATCTGTGAGCACTGAGAAGTTCTCTTGGTGTAGAGGATCCATGGGCATTGTTGCCCTGGATTATTGACTATGTAACCCTGTAACCCCCTGTGTGCAAAGAAAACAATAAGTGGGAGAATGTTGGGTATGTGTTATATTCTTTGCATGAGTAGTAGTGTTTGAGAACCTGCGTCGGGCGCGCAGGGGGGTTAGAGGGGGGGTGCAGGGGGGCGAAGCCCCCTGAGCGGGGGTTTCGGGGGTAGCGCCCCCAATTTTTTTTTTTTTCGGGACGACATATTTTCGGGATTACATATTACCAGGACGACATATTTTCGGGATGACATATTTTCGGGACAACATATTACCGGGACGACATATTTCTGGGACCACATGATATTAGGTCATTTTTCGGCACATGGTTTTTTGCCGATGGTTTTCTATTTCCGATTAAGGAATTAGGGTTTTGGACTAATCCAGGTCATTGGGTTAGGGTTTTAGATGCCGCTGGCTCCTATATGTATATTGTATTGTAAACAATGTAACACAATGTATGAATATAATATATGCTGGTTTTCCCAGTTTGGATTTCCAGGTGAAAAATCTCTGTGTAATGTTTGTATTTTCCATTGTATCTTTTCTGTTCTTTTCTGAATATCAGTTTGTAGTAGATATTGTACAAGGTTAGAATTTACACAAGTGGGGCCATATTTTAACCGTCTCATCAAACTAATGTGTGAAATTTATCTCTACACTTGGAAAACTGCAAATCTTAGGCTATTGGGAGAATTGACTGGTTCCCTATATCTTTTATTGTGAGGTGTCACAATACTTAGGAGTGGTGAGGGATTTTATGAGCTGACAAATGATAAATATTTCCATCTATATTACAATCCATGAGAAGATGAAGTAGAATCTCTGTTAAAAATTTTGTCATATTGTTTTTATGATATATTGGTTTATTATATCAACAGTTGTTTTTATTAGTATGCTAAATTCTATACTGTTGACATCACTTTGTGTTATAAGCCTGCTGTGCATTTTTTTTTATATAATGGAAGACTTCTTAACTAGTTCTTTGTGACAATTACATATCAATAAGAAACTGTTAAACTCACTACATATCCATGTTACACGCCTATGAACAGAGGAACAAGTTGTTTTATATTGTTACAAGATCAATGACAAGGAAATCAACAATGGATAGTCCTATTCACACTCATCATGTCCATGCTCCATGCTCCATCCTCCTGTTCATCATGACTGCCAGAAATATCCCAATCTAAGTGCCATGGGTGAACGTTCATTATGATGGGGTAAATTTCCACTTGCACAGGAGGACCAGATGGAGTGCCATATGGAGGACTGAATGGAGTGCCATCTGGAAGAATAGATGGAGTGTCATATGGAGGACTGGGTGAGGTATGTATATATTGTAAATGACCATGATTGCATGCATAAATGATCGTTTGAATTGATAAAAAAATTTCAATGGTAAGTTAAGATGGGTTGAATGGTATATTTTTCGAAATTCATGTTGGTAATCAAATTAAAAATTTTAAATTGCATTTTTGTGATCAAATGTCCAAGTCGAAGACTTGGACATTGATCTAATTCTCACATGATTTCATTTTCCTCCAAAGTACACACCATTCATAATTCAAATGTTACGCAATCATATTCTCACATGGAGATTACGGGTGATGAATTCACCCATGAATTAAACCATTTCCGCCTTAATTGCATTAAAAAATGGGTACTCTGCCCAAATTACCATTTCCCTCATCCTTTGTTTGTTGTGTCGCGCTCACCCTCTACCCGATTTCTTTCTCTTTTTCCTTCCTCTCACTTTAACCATGCCCAAACCTTATGAACCATCCTTCTACGCTGAGCTCCTGGCCATTCCATAATTCACAGAGTGTAGAGAAATCTTCCTTTGCGTAGGGTGGGGACCATTCTTGGCCAGTCTACAAGGCCATGATGATGGTGTCTCACTACAATTCTCTCTTGGGTTTGATGGGAGACTGGCTCGCATAGGGTCTCTAAGGAATCTATTGCCTCAACCACAAAATTTCCACGGGTTGGGGATCGATGGTTCAAACACCATCAATTTCCACGTCCAATCTATAACAGAGTGTTCAATCCTGAATTTCAAACTGTTTCTAGTGCCAAAGGGTACTCAAAAGAATGGATCAAGGATGAATTGATTAACCCCTTGATCGTAATTACCAGGCTCATCACTTGTGAAGGTAGGTACTTTGTTTTAAAAGCTTGTCATTTTCGTCTATTCTCCCATTTTCAATTCAATAAACCCTTGAATTTTCCTTTCTACTTCCTGAAAAGTCTTGAGAAAATGTCTTCCTAAGTTTGTAAAATTTTTCCAACCCTCAAAACAGTTTATTCCACCATGGCCTCATTAAATTGCTTATTAGAGTTGAATTGACAAAACAGACCAAGACATGGGACAAATTCCTCTACCAATTCTCAAACCTCCATCTCATAGTCAAGAAAAAATGGAGATCAGTTGATTCAGGGGATGTCACTCCACCTAAGCCTCATTCTCCGAAAAATCCAAACCCTCCAACTCAAACTATCTCTTTGTTTGATCAAAAGGCCAAGAAAATTATTGATTCCCCTACAACCTCATCTGGTAAGAAAGAAAAAATCCTGTTGATAATTCCCCATTGCCTTCAACACCTATTGATCCTCAACCTAAGAAGCTACATGATTCATTTCAAAAATATTTCCCTTCAGTCCCTACAAAGAGGAGAGCAACTAATCGATTCAAGGGGGAATCTTTTTGAATAATCACCCAAACTATGAGTGGCAAACCCAATGTAAAACCTCCAAGCACTTCGGATCCTATCCAATTTTCTTTTGATATTGAGAGCCCCCATAAAATACTCAGAGAGGTTTCTGCAGAGGCGTTTAAGCCCGATAAAGAGGTCCAATCTGAACCTATTACACCTATTCTCCCTCACAAAAAAATTGTTACTCCTTCATCCCAGATGGATACATCATCTTCTAAAGTTGCTATACCTTCTACATCCATCAAGGGATCCAAAAATTCTTCTCTTGAGCCATATGATCATACCCCAGTTATTGAGAAATCGCAACAAGAAAATGCTCAGTTGCTTCAATAATTGGAAGAACAAAAAACTATGGATAGGCATTTGCATCATGACAATGTTGTATTGCAAGCAAAAGTTAATTCTCTTCAGCGATTGGTAGATAAAATGACCACCACCAATAGCAGTCTCCGAATGCAATTTAAAAATCATAAAAGGCCTAAGAAAAAGTCCCCAGGGCAAGAGGGAGAAGCATATAAAGTCAATCGACCCCCTCCTTCACGAGTATAGTTATGTTGGGTGATCATTTTTGTTTGCAGAGGGACCTGCAAATCCTTAGAAATAGGGGTAATGTTGGGTTGGTGTTTTGACTATTTTTTCCAATGGCCAAATCCTTTTAGTATGCGAAATTATATATTCTATGCTCTCATTTAGCCATTTTGAAGGTATTATCAAATCTTTATACATCAATTCTCCATAAAGTCACACTAGGTATGTATGATTATCATTTTTCCAATAATTTTAGGATCAATTCATCTTCGTTAAGTGATTATGAAGATCTAACGTTCTAATTTTCTTGCAACATGGCGGAATCATGATCCGATCCTCCATCCAGTCCCTCGTCTGACACTCCATTCAACACTCCATTTGATACTTCATCCGACATGCGATCCGACACTCAGAGCGCATAGGATCTAGCGGTTAGTACATTGGAATCCTTTGATGGATGAATTGGGGATATGGGTTTTATGCCCCCTCGTGCCCTCCAGCTATAGAGGTCGATGCATCTTGGATTGGGTAGTTGGAGAAACTGCTGAGTGGAACACAAAGATTGTTAAGAATGATGTTGTTTTTAGAATAAATTTAATGATTTTTATTTTTTTTACAGAGGGTCGACCCTTCCAGTGGTTGACATCTCAAGCTCTATAATAAACTATAAATACCACTTCCTATGACACGAAGAGAGCACAAATTTTATTATTTTATACAGACATTATCACCATTTTGTTATATACTCTACTTTTATGATTAATGCTAGTGGTGTGTTATCTTAGAGACTGTTTTTTCCTATTGGAGTGTTTTCGCGACCTTATGGGGGGCCCACCAGTGGTTTGGGTGATTGTTTATACCACTACATAATTACATTTATACAGTTTCCTTTCATATTTATTAGATTTCTAAATTGCTTCTTTCCTGTGTAAATTTCTCAATTTCAATTGCTTCCTGTATGTATATTTTAATTTCAAATTGTTTGTCTAATTTATATCCCTGTACATCTTCTCTTATTTGCATATTACTTTCTGAATTGTGTGTATATCAAAGAGGAACATCCATGGTTGTGTGTTAATGATTAAACTCCTAATATTTTGTTTGCAGGTTGTAGAAGCTATCTAATTACATTTTCATGTATTTTTCTCCCTAGCCATAAATTACTTTGTAGAGTACTAATTTAGATAGGTTTATTTGTAATTGCAAATACTCTTTGTAGGTCTGTTTCATTTTGTTAATTTTGCCTCAGCATGATAGGATATAAATGGATTTTGAGTTATGATTTCTAATATCATCTTGGTTGATTTTGAGTATGATTTTTAATGATAGCTTAGTTCACTTTAGGTTATGATTTTTAATGAAATCTCAGTTATGAATTTGAGTTGTGATTTCTAGTTAGCATTAGCCAAGAGTTTGTAGATTTTCACATAGTGTTTTTATTGTCATCTTAGTCATGAATTTGAATTAGGATTTTTAATTAAGTGCTAATTATGAGTTTATTACTTTTCTTAAGTTAGTGATTTCGAATAGGGTACTTTCCGGTAGTTGTATGATAAAGTGAATGATTGATGCTGAATCTTTTCTGCACAATGTTTAAAGATCACATGGATTCCAGGAACACCTAGTGTTACTTTTGTGATGGAAAAACTCTTTATAAACTTCCTTATCCACACTTTACATTCCTCTGTAGAAGTTAGCATTGAATTAATTCCACTTGAACTATCATTAGTAGTTAGATTCCATCATGATGTCATTCGCTACCGAAGACACAATCATCACATTTGAATGCTTTATTTTTTACTGCAAGATATAAATAGTTTTGATAGATTAGAATTTGAATATTTTCATAAAACTCTTTCTTTTAGTTAAGTAGATTAATGTTTATTCTTTTCAATCTAGAAATAGTTGTGAGTTCTTTTTAAGAATAGAGTTCACTTATCAATATAGTTTTGATAGATTAATTGCTTACTTGCTTACCTGCTTGTTCATTCAGAGATAGATAGATCAAATAATTCAGAAATAGATTACTTGTTGTTTTCTTATTCAAAGAGAGATTGAATAGACTAAATAGCTTTGAAATAGATTACTTGTTATTTGCTTATTTAGAGATAGTCCATAGTCCTAGATTGTTTAAGGCCACTGAGGTCAAATATTTCATAGTTCTAGAATTGTTTGAAGCTCATTGATTGAAGGTTTCTTTATATATAATTTGTTGTTCAAATAGATTTTAAAAGTCATCTCTTTAGAAAGTGGAATTTTAAATTAAAAAGAGTGTTGATCCCTAGGGTAAACTATCTCCTTAGCTAGGCAATATTTACATTAGCTTTTCTTGCTGTCTTTGCTCAAACTATGCCACAACTCTAAGTTTACTTACCCCGGGTTGACAATTTAATTGAGGGATTTAGTACATATAGAATACCCATCACATGCCCCAAAGACTCATGATCATTATTATCAGGTTAAATTAGAAAGAATAATTAATAAAACTGCCATTACACAACATGTATGACTACAATACTAAATATCAACACCACACTTACTTTTGCAAGAAACATTATATAGAATAATAAAAATTACTCATTTGCAACATCACACAAGTATTAAACCCATATCAGACATAGATAATTAAGAACATAGTAAATGAGACAAGAACATAAAGAAGACTTATCTTTTATGAAATTCACCAACTAAACGCAGAACTTAGACATTCCTCCCAGCCATAGACTTTGTTTCTCATAAAATTTCAACAACAGGGTACCCTCGAGTTGGGGCTTAAACTCCACTAGGGAATTTTGTTTTATAATTCTAGGCTAAGGTGTGATAATAAACATAATTTATCAGTCCAAGGTACCCAACTGCTGCAACTAGTTTATAGTCCCTCATTCTCCACATGTATGTCCCATCCCAGGAAGTGTTCCCCTTCTCTGTGCAATAGTCCTTCAACTGCCCCACTTCCCTTCCAAATATTCATCAATAGGTCAGACAAGAATTCTCAAAGCACTGCAACTATTTCCCAATGCACCATGGAACAATTCCCAACAAAACTCTCACCCGGAGAGAATTCTCACAAACATGAAAACCCACCTCTTTGAAAAAAAAACTATCACCTGAAGAGAATGCTCACGGGCCTGAAAACCCGCCTCTTCAACAAAAACTGGTTTTTCCCAAGAACATGGTTTACAATGATAGTTAATTCTCTCTCTTTCCCTAGAGCAATGCCATTCTAAAAACATCAAGAAAATGAATGCATTCCCCTCAAAATACACTAAGGCCAACAATATATATTGCATACCTTAAATTGGACACTTGTCACCTTTAGAAATAGCGTTAGCCACTTGGGTGACTCATTCCCATCCCTCAAGAGCTTAGGATAAATAATTATGCATGAATTACACTTTTCAAAAATATTAATAAAATATTCCATTGGATTTAAGCCCCGTTGGATTATCCCCCACTTTTCCCTTTTTTGATGGAGTTTATCCCCCTGTCTCATTTTGTTTAGTCTTTTTGCATGCAGTGATGTAATATTATTAATAATTCAAATGTGATTACATTTTACAAGGATAGGTGCACTGGTCTATTTGCATCCCATCTCACCAGCCCAATAACCACATAGGCTCTCTAGCCTCAAATACATATACATCCATACATATGATGTGCACTTCAAGTTAATCCCCACACACTTACTCAAGTTCAAGCAACATAGTGAAATGTGTTCACCTTGTTATCGCTCTGTAATTTCTAGAGGTTGTAGAAGAAAGGACAGAGGTAACCACGAAACCACTTTGGAAGCTGGGATCTAGACCTGCCAGCTTCAAAGAGGGATCTCTCTGTAATATTTAGATTTGTTTAGATTAAAATATTAGGCTATTTATGATAGTTCAGGACTTCTTTGTTTGTTTTGAATTGTTTGGCTAATTAAATGCTTAAATTACCATTGGACTATGGGGTCCGTCTCTTAAAATAGGGATTGGTTTCAGCTTTTTATAAAGTTTCTTCATAGGGAAAGGTAGTTAAATTGTTTGGATCTTGTAAATTTGGATGAAGTGAATAGGAAGAAGTGAAAGGAATTCCATCAAGTAAAAGAGCAATTAAGAGTTATTTTACTTAATTTCAGTTGAAAACATAGAAATCGTTCAAATCCAGAAACATAGTATATTAAAATAATTTATGTTCGTCAACCTTCTTTTGAATAATTAGGAATAGAAACACATAAGAATGATAACAAAGAAAGGAAAACATAAACATAGATAGATGCACTTCACTAACAGTTTGACACAAGAATCTAGTGAAAGAGCCCTTTTTTATTACTGATCAATCTGCTTTAATCATACAAAATATCTTTCTTGGATGCAAAAATCAACCCTTCATACTTCGAAATGAGAATTATTTATACATTTATTTACAAAAGATCCTGTCATAATTGATCATGATATATTTTAGGAATATCTAATCTAACTATCTCTCTAATCACAAAAATATAGGACTGTTTAGATCTGCTCAGATTTCTAGCACTATTTTGATGGAAGTTGTTGATGATCTGTCCTTTGACTCCTACTGCTATTGGTCCCTTGCTGCTGAAGAGTAGAACCCATCTTTTCTCAAGTAACTCGCTCAATTTGTCCCACCTTTTTTTTACTTGGGATTGACATTTTGAGTAATTTCATGTAAATTTCATCCACCTTTGTGTATTTAGCAAAATTCAGTTTGGTGATAAAAATGTGTGTGATCTCATGCTGAATGTTCAAATCAAACTGCAGTGTTTCTGGGAATGATTTTCTAGTGGTGCTTCCTTGTATTCCTGCAAATTTTGAATTATATTTTTCCATTGTCTTTAATTTCTAGTTATAATCAGACAATGTGATTAAATTGTCATTTAAAACTAATAAACCAGGTAGTCCTTTCTTGTTTATCACCTCAAATTTGTTGAAGAACCTCTGCACACCTATTTTCATAACCTGACATTTTTCTTCCAACTGCAATATGAGGTTTTTCTTAGTTATAAACTTTTTTATTTTCATGAGAGTTTCAGTTCTTTCCTCTATCTATAGCTCCTCTAACTCCTGTTTGTTTTTATAATTTAGAAACATGATGAGTTATGTGGCTTCTGTTGGATTTTCTCCCAATTCTTCCTTAATTATTTCAATTGCTCCTGTAGTTTTCTGAATTAACTCATGTTTCTCAAAGATAATCTGTATATAAGGCCAAATCTCTATCATGGATTTATTGATGTCTATCCATATACTTTCCTTAGCTTGGGCTAAGGTATTAGGCATGGTTCTTTATTTTCCTAATTGTTGTAGTTGTTGGCTGAGCCTTTGAGATTTATGTATTTATGCTTGATGACAATTCTCAATTCTTACTTTATGTTCCTATAATGAATTTACTTCTCCCTGTATTCTACTCCTTGTATGGACATGTCTTCCATATCTTTCACCATTTTATTTGAGGCATCTGCAGTTTGTGTTGGGGTTGATATTGATGTAGAAAAATATGTTGTTCTTATCACTGTCAGGGGCACTACATCAAGTGGAACTATGGCCAACTGTGCATTCTACTCTTTTTCCTTTATCAACTTATCCATTTCTTCTCCATTTCCATAATCTGTGCATTTTTATCCATAATTAATTTGAGCATTTCTTATTTTTGGCTCTCTATCTTAGCCACCTCTTTAGTCTGTGAATCCTCTATTGTTGGTAATTTCAATTGTTTCCTGAGTGATTCTATGTCAACATTCTTCTTCTTAATCAACTCTTCTGCTTCTTTGACATTGGTTGGGTCATATCCAATCTTGAGTACTAATTCCTCTAATGATTTTATCTTATTATCCTTTTCCAAAGACGAGATCTTTTCATTCTTTAATTGAGACTGGATATTATTCAATGATACCTGTAATTTAGAATTTGTCATTGTAGTGTTTATCATGGTTATGAAATCATCTCCCTTGTCTGTCGATGCATATCCATCTGATCAATGGGATGGACATCCTTTATATACAATTCAAATGAAGTCTTATTGTAATCAGATGTTGTCTTTGGATAGGGGACCTGTTCCTGTAAGAATGTCATTTGAATTATTCCATTCTCTATGTCAAAAGATGGAAAAATTATGTGTTGAGCAGTAAAAGTCTATTTCCAAAATTGTGTATAAGTATTACTTTTGATAAGTTCATTATTTTTCTTAATTTCCTTATACTTATCAAAAATATTTGACTCCTTTTATCCATGAATTGATTCAGATGTTAGAGTTGTGTCTGGATTCCTTTGTGAATATGATGATGGAGATCATGTAAATAAATTGGTTGACTGTGCTGAAGAGTGTGGTCTTTCCAAGACTATTGTAGACTGTATTTCTCCCTCTCTAAGAAAACCTGCTGTAGGAATGGTTTTAGTCTTCTTCCTATATATTTGAAAATCATCTGCTGAGACCTTTGTGAATGAAAGGGATTCTTCATTCCTTGATATTTTCTATGCTTGTTTCTGAGGTGTGATGGTCTGTAAAGTAGTCATAGACAAAAGTTGGTCTTCTTGTTCTTGCAAGTTGTTATCTTCCCACTCATCCTAGTTCATGTATTTTTCAATCTCTGCCCTTTGTGTATGAACATAGGTAGTGGTCTTTTGTTTGGTCCTTAGTCTAGAAATAAATCCAAATGGGTCATATGACTAAGTAAAGATTAGAGTAAACTTCATATGTTTTAAGAGGATGTTTTCTTCTTCACATGCTTCTCTATTGTTGCAAATAAATGGTCCTATCTGAGTTTTAATTATGAACTGAGATTTCTTCTTGGCTGCTACAAAGTGGATTTCATCTGAATTTATCATCTGTCCTATGTACTCCAATGAAAAAATACTCATTGGGAGGTATTTAGGCAACCTGTATGGTGGTAGATCACATCCATACACCCTTATTTATGTATAATTCTGGTATAAATACCAGTCACCTATCCTGGCCTGCTCAGTTAGATGTAAAACCTTATGAATTTCTTCACTAACCCTGGGTTTTGTACAACTTCTTAGTAAACAAGTAGCTGGATAAATGAACTGATCAATAAAATCGTTGAAACTGTACTTCATTGAGTTCTTTCTCACCAATGAATTCCAAAAGATGACTGACTGTGGGCTTTCTTGTTCATTTATTTTTTGGAGTGCGAAAGGGAACATGTCTGCTTGATAAAATATAAACATATAAACCAAAATTGAAGAATACTTGAACAATCCTTCAGTTTGAAACTTAAGAAATTGTTCATGAATTTTGTCAACCAAGAATTGACTGAAATTGAAGTTCATGAAAACATTTTCTTTTGTAGAGAAAATTGACAAAAAAACTACAATAGGTTCGTCTACCCATTCATCAAAATAATATCCTAATAGACATGAGAGCATGGAGATAATCTAATTATACTTCTCTAGGATAATATAATAGGGGTATGGTGGATTTTTATTAGGCAGTTGGGCATCTTTAGGGAGGAAAATTTCAAAAAATTGGGCTCTCTGTGAAAAGGTCAATTTCTAATATAATTGATTTAGGTCTTTGACAGAGAAAGGGGTGGTAGAGTTATTTTGAGGGATCTACAGCATTTGGTTAATGGTCTCAGGAGTAATTTTAAACAAAATGTCACTAGTGGGAGAGGCAATGGCTCTTTGGCTTGACAGATACCTAACTTGGCATTTAAGGATGAATTTAGGGAAAGGGTAGATTTGGGGAAACATGTAGAGGGGTAAATTGGATTCCCAAAGTCCAATTTCATCACTCTGGTCAATGGAATTATCCTTTATCCAGCAGTGTAATTCAAATTAATCGAATTCACACTTTAGCTTTGCAACTTTATAATCTCTATCTTATAGAGGAATGTGGTCAAGGTCAATTGGAGGGGGAAACATTGGATTTTCAGAGGCATCGACAGACTTGCCTTTGGGATCCATAATTTAAAAAATGATAATGGAGTAGGTTAGAAATGTTGTAATTACCAGTAAAATAGCTCGCCAGATGAAGGTAAGTGATGGAGGTGGTAGTTTGACAACAAGATTTTCTCGGTCTTCATGGGTTCTCAGTCAACAAATAGTGTAACAGGAGGAAAATGAGGGTTTTTTGTATGTGCAGGGATATCCATTAGGGAATGGGATTGTTACGGGAAAAATAATGGTCATGGGGGGAAGGGATTAATTGGATAACATATATAATTTGTGGGGACAGGTGTCGTGTAGGGAGAGGGGAAGTAGCGGTAGGAAGGTGAGCGGCATCAGGAGAGAGTTAGGTGGATTTCAGAGGGGGGGTAGGCGGTGTGTGGTAATAGGAGGGGGGGTGCAAAAAACCACTTTCCGGACCCCCCATCCACTGATAAAGGTAAGTATATCAGGGGGGCTGAAAACAAATAAGGGCCATCGATATTTTATCCTATGCATCCAACTAATTAATCCAACTTAAGCAATTGGATTAATTTCTTCCTCTACCTAACTATTTTAGCCAAGATTAAATAGTTTGGCTAAAATTATTTTATAACCTAAAAACAAAAATTGAAAATTGTTTGATCATGATTAAACTGTATGATTCAAACAAGGCTCTAGGAATGTGGCATTTAAATTTGCAATGATTTCACACTTATTTTTCTTTTCTTGTTTTCTTCTTCTTCTTTTTTTTCTCATTTTTTCTTTTCTTTTCTTTTCTTTTATACCCTATTTTCATTTACATTTTTTTTTATATCTTTTTCTTTTACTTTTGGAAATATCTACAGAATGTAATATTATTTACAATATAAAATCACTGAAAAGAAAATATTCAATCACCATTTGATACTATGAACTATAGGACTCTAACAGTGGCTCTATTGGGGATAGTGCTCTCCTGTGAGGTGCCAATAACCAGTGACCGATAGCCTTGAATTATCTTCTCCAGTATTTTCTGCATCTGATTTGTTTTATTGTAGTTGTAAACATGGTGGAAAATCATCAGGAGCTTAGGGCCTTCACTTCGATGTTAAAATTCTGATATGAGTTACCCACTCATGACAGTAAAAAATAAAATGGTATTTACAATGAACTTAAGTGAGAAATGATTCTATTCAAGTGAAAAATAGTGCTGTCCACCTGGGAGTTCTGCTCCATCCATATCCTTAATCAAGAATGCATTATTTCCTCTGTAAGCATGGACTATGTAAGGGCCTTTCCATAAATTATCATATTTCCCATGCTTACCTTTCTCTTCTTTCCTTGAATCCCATTTCAATACCTTGTCTCCTATCTGGAAATTATCAGCCTTGGTTCTTTTATCATAGATCTTCTTAATGTTCTCCTAGATCACTTGAGTTTTATTGTAAACTTCTTCTCTGGATTTTTCCAGTTGTATGGTTTGATTCATTCTCCTTTGGATGTCATTAGGTTCTTCTTATACTTACTGCAACATTTTTTGATTATTTGGGTTGGTTGTCATTGCTTTAAACCCTTGAAGAAAGTCTGGTAGCATAATGGTTTGGGTAATGGACCCAAGTTTGTTTGATGGATAATGGTATGATTTTTGATATATTTGTAGGTAAGAATATTCTATATGGATATTACATCTCATGCCATTTCCGGTGGTATGTGGAACACCACTTAACTCCTCATGGTTAGAGAGTTATGGCCATGTGAAGTTGGAGAACCCTCATGAATCATCTAGAAACCCCAAAAGGTCAAAGTAGTCAAAGTGATTGAAAAGAAGAAATTATTTAAATAATAAAGTGAAGTGATGAGTGTACTATAATTCAAAGTGGATACAAAATAAATTATGTAAATAATAAAGTTAATGGAGAAATTACTAAGTGGACAAGTGGTTAGAAGTTGGTTAGCCCTAAAATAAGGAAAGTGGGTTAAGATGGTTAGAAGGTGATTTAAATAATAAAGTGAAGTGATGAGTGTACTATAAGTCAAAGTGGATACAAAATTAATTATTTAAATAATAAATTTAATAGAGAATTTACTAAGTGGACAAGTGGTTAGAAGTGAGTTAGCCCTAAAATAAGGAAAGTGGGTTAAGATAGTTAAAAGTTAACCCCTCGAGAAAGTTACATGAAAGTATAAATAAGAGGAAAGGTTCTCTCATTTTAATCACAATTGAGCATATTGGATATCTACAAGTGATTGAGGTAACCAAAGGATATACAAACCAAATTTCAAAGGGAAGGTGAAGTAAAGAATGCTGAAATTCAAGGGAGGATAAATTCTTTTGATGATGCTTTCTAAGGTATGTTATTTACAGGTCATCTCACCATTTTTGCAATAATATTTTTTCTAGAATGATTCAGATCATGAAATTGGGTGGTCGTTGAGAAACCATATCCAAGTAGCTGTGATAAAAATTTAATCTTGTGGATCATTGTATTTTTGGTGTTACACGCAGTTGAAAATATGGTTTGTGGCTAGTCCCGATGCTAGTCTAAAACATGTATTTTGGATAAAAACTTCATAACTTATTCATAACATATCCAAATTCAGTAAGACAAAATGTATTGGTTAGAGTACATTATGTAGTATTATTTATACCATTTTTAGATCCACACAACAAATACTCCATGTGAGACACACTCTACAATTTCGCTCTCTAGAATAAGCCAAAATTCAACAAGGTATGCCATTTTTTCTATAATTCCTTTTCTGAGAGGTTCCAAGCAGTGAAACCTGGAGGAATTGTATAAAATACATTGAAGAACATTGTGTACTATTTTCATATATTTATTCATTACAGGTACATAGTTATGGTTATTGCAACTTAGGCTTTTTGACTAATCCAAAACTAGTCATGTGGGACTAAAGTAAAATTTGATGAAAATGCTAGTCATTTGTTAAGGAAGGTTTGTAGGTATGTGATCATATACACCAGGTATGTTATAGAGTTACAAATCAGTTTTGGATGATGAAATTTATGAGGGATTTTGTTTGAGTTATTTTACAGATAGAGGTTGTATAACAATGAGGTTGTGGAACATGCACTACTACATGTTGAAAATTTTGCGACGACCACTTGCGACGAAAGTACTCTTTCGTCGCAACATGTAAGAGAAAAAGTTAAAGTTTTTTAAATCCACCCCATATTCATCGCAATCTCGAAGAAGGTAGTTTGACTAGATTATTATGGTCGAAGTTCGTCGCAAAAGCGATGACAATACTTTGTCCGTAGCAATAGTGACGTGTGACTTAACCTTAAAATTGACCGTTAAAAATGACTTAAAATAAATAGGTAAAAAAAATATATTTTTAGGTCATGTTCGTTGCAATTGTGACGATAGTGAACTAAAATTGAACTATAAATATTTGACGATTCAAAGATGTTGTGAAAATATTGCTATAACAACGACGGTTCTGAAAGGGTATTTTTGTGCGAAAAAATATTGCGGAATGTTGTTAGAGGTGGGGAAAAAAGTAAAGCGGGTGAAAAGGGTGATGGTAGATGTTATTTCCCTTGTTAAAAATGTTGCCTTAGATGTCCTATAAGAATTTTAATAGCAACAGCTACAAAACATTGTAGGAAGTATGGTCACATTGATGGTGGATCGAATGAATATCGTCCCATGGTAATTAGCTATATATTCATTGTTTTTTTTTATTTTGTCAATTTTATATAAAATTATATATATGTATATATATTGTTTGAATGTTTGTTATAGTATACACTAATTTTGCATGATTGTTTGTAATTATAAAGTTAGAGTTTCCCTCTAACTTTCCGTAGAATATTGCACCAAGTATTAGTAGAAATGATGTTGTACAAG
>JASDQU011029060.1:26585-44486 GCA_032191745.1 Picea mariana | reverse complement strand
AACTGAATTAAAGAAATTGCAGAAAATGAAAATATAACTACTATACATGCTCCCTTGGACTGGAGCAACCATCCTTTGGCTCAAGCATGAGAAATATAGGTTTTTAGGTGGGCGAAATTCACCCATCCTAGCTGAAGGATACCATCTAGTTGCGTGAGCATAACTACACTAGAGTGCCATATTTCCACAACTATGAATGGACCCAACCAATACATGTGCAACTTGCCTGGATGTTTCTAATATCAACTGTCATATAGGATTACCTTATCCCCTTATGTGAATCTTTTGGACTTAATATTCCTATCATACAAAGCTTTCTGTCTGGCCTTCTTAACTATCTAATGAAAATCTGCTAGAAATCTTTCTTCCTCGAGTTCTTGCAAGTCTTCAATTCTCTATGCAATTGATTCATCATATCTCATGTGTGTATCCTATGCTATATAAAGAGTAGGAGTGATAAATTCTGCAGGTAGAACAAATTCTTTCCCATATACCAACTTAAATGGGGTATATCTGTGTAACTTGTTCGTGGTAGTTTTGTAATCCCACAAGATTGTTGGGACTCTATCATCCCAGTCTTTCGAGTTTGCACAACATACTTTTGTTAGTCTTCTTTCCATAATTTTATTAAATTCTTCCACTATACAATTAGGTTGTGGATGGTAGGTATTGTTATTATGGTGTTGTATAAGAAATTAAGTTGTCAACATTGTGATTGTGTTGTTGATAAAGTGACTTCCTTGATCACCAGTTATACTTCTATGGCATCCAAACCAAGTGATAATGTTCTATAAGATAAATCTAGCCATTGTGTATGTAGAACGGTCTTGAACTTCCTCTACTTCAACCCACCTTGTAATTTAATATGTTGTGGTAATGATGTATATGGACTTGGAGTGTTTAGTCAGGGGGTTGATCGGTCCAATAAAATCAACAACCCACTTCTCAAATGCTTGAAGTGCTTTGACTGGCTGAAGGGGTAATTCATCTCCACGTGACAACTTTCCTACTCTATGGAAAGTGTCACAAGATCTAGCGTATTCCTTAGCATATTTAAATAATGTGGCCCACCATAATCCATATTGAAGTACCTTATGTGCAATGGCCTTACCTCCAACATGTCCTCCTGCAACTTTTTTGTGGCATTCCCATAGGATATCCTTCCCTTCATGGTTCAAGACACATCTCCTAAGGATGTTGTCGAGTCCCAATTTGTAAAGTTGTATGGCAATCAATTGATAGTATTTTGTGCGAACCACCATATGTCACTCCTGGGTTGCATAGTATGTTTCTAGGAAGGTCTTTGTACTGAGGAAGACAGCAATGTCTTCAAGATACTTTGGAATGGACTAAATCCAGAACAGGTCTACATCCAAGAGTTTATCATCCACTACTCAACCACTTTCCCTTGACTCCAACCTGGAAAGGTGATCTTGACATACATTGCATCTTCCTATTCTGACAATTACTTCAAATGAAAATTCTTGAAACATTACTAGCCACTTGCAAATTCTTCCTTCCAGTACTAGTTTATTGACTAGGTACTTCAATGTAGAATGGTTAGTGAAAAAGTTGAAATTCAAGCCTAACAAGTAGTGTCTAAACTTTTGTAATGCATAAGTCAAAGATAAACATTCCCTTCCAATGGTTGTATAGTTTCACTCATCTTGCGATACTTTTATGTTGACAAAGTAGATAGAGTGGTCCATATTCCCTTCCCTGGTTGAACTAAAATGGCTCCCAGGAAGATGCCCGATGCATCCACATGTAAATGGAATTCAATTTCCCAATTGGGAAATATCAGGATCAGTGTACTACTTATTTTCTCTTTGAGAATTTTTAATGCCTTATCACACTCTGGTTTCCATTGGAATGGTTCAAACTTCTTCAACAATCTATCAAGGGATGTTGTAATAATTGCATATCTTCTGATGAATCCACGGTAATATCATGTATGTCCTAGTGTGGAGCACAACAATTTGGCACTTGTAGGTGGCGGCATGTTCATAATGACCACAACTTTAGCTGGGTCTATGAGGACTCCTTCTCTGCATACAATATGGCCTTACATATTGCCATGAGGTACACAAAAAATACACTTTCTTAGATTTAGAGATATCTACATTTCACGACATCTATCAAACATCAACCAGAGTAGCCCAAAATGATCTTTTAACAGGCTGTACATCGTCCAATCATCCATATATACTTCTACAAACTTGTGGATGAATTCTCGAAACATTGCTATCGCAATTCCAGAGAAAACTGTGAGGGCATTCTTCAAACCAAAGGGAATTACATTGTATGTGAATGATCCTCATTCGGTTATGAATGTAGTCTTCTTCTTTTATTCCTCTATGATTCTGGCTTGATGATATTATGAGAATCCATATGTAAACGAAAGGATTCTTTTCTCTCAACTTGATATAATACCTCATCACTAAGAGGTATTGCAAACGAATCATGCATACATGCAGAATTCAGACTCCTATAATCCACACAGACCTGAATGTCTTATGTACCTTTCTTACTCTGGATAACTATAGGGCTAATCCTCTCTGCTTATTCGATTGGGAAAATAAGTCATGCTGCAAGCATTTTGTCCAATTCTTTCTTAACCTTTTCTTTTATGCTTGGATTAAGTCGATACGACATATGTTTCATAGGTCTTGAGCTAGGTTTCAGCTCAATTTTCATTTCTCCCATGGATCCTTTTATACCTTTTAGTTCCGATAACATTTTCGGAAACAATTCCTCATACTCCCGCAACAGATTATGTACTTCGTTCATTGCTTTCTCATCCCAGTAGTATCCTATAAAATCTATCTTAGGATTCTCTACGCTCCCTATATTGACTTTCCACAACTTTAGTGGGTGATTATAGGAGCTACAGGTGTGACTAGGTATGCTATCCTGAATCTCTCTATTGCCTTTTGTTTCTTTAATGTCTAAGTTTCTAAGCTCTTCTAAATCACGGGTTTTCTATGTCTCTCTCAACTTTACAACAAGGTATAGATAACTTATCAATTTCAATACTTAGTCTAGACTGAAGGAACTGAACATGTGAACACATATTACTGGATTTGATCTCTTTCAACAAATGTCGGTAAAAATCATTTCCCTAATTCTTTGAAGGACAATTTTTAGCTTGCGATACTTACGTGTAAAGGAAACATCCTTGGAAAACTATTCTTGTAAGGTCTACCAACACTTTGTTTGTCTTCTAGTCTCCTCATGTATATACTAGGCCCTTGGAATAGGCCCCAATGAATGGAAAAATACCTGGACCCATAGGTGATAGGATACCTCCGCAACTCTCCACTGCTTTAAGAAATGTTCAATATGCATATGAGGGTCAGATCGTCCATTGAATAGTTGCACATCCTGGAAATATATCCCCATTTCCTATTTTAGTTGATTCCACCTTTAG
This sequence comes from Picea mariana, assembly GCA_032191745.1. Taxonomy (NCBI): domain Eukaryota; kingdom Viridiplantae; phylum Streptophyta; class Pinopsida; order Pinales; family Pinaceae; genus Picea; species Picea mariana. The sequence continues at coordinate 41,056 of JASDQU011029060.1, read as the reverse complement.
AATTGACATCAGATGGATTTATTTACATCCTCCCACTCCATTATAAAGGCTTTATGAGTGGACTACCATCTAGCGGGGGTATCCTACAAGGCTAAGTCAAGAACAAAGATCATTTTCTTCACCACTATGCTTTCTTCCATGCTGGAGAGAAAATTGTGTACCTATAAGGTACCATTGTGTGTAGGGGTTTTCTATGATAGTTGTGCATCACCTTGAGAATCACTCATATGAACCTTGCTACCAACTGTCAAATGCTTCTTCCGAATCCTCATCAGTACACTGCATGCTTCTCCAAATTATTGATCCATCTGCAGTAGGATTCATGTAATCCAGTATCGTGCCTACTGTGATGGTGAATAATTGGCCAAGGGCCTCTAACTCCATATTATGGTCCACTGGTTCAATATATCTAGGCCCTAGACAAGGATCTAAGGGATGAACTAGTTTTATCTCATCTTCTTCAAATGTCATGGTGTCCCTCTTTAGATCAATGATAGCATAGTTTTCATATGCCCAATCAATCCCGATTAGAGCAGGGTAGGGATCCTTATCTCCCATGATTTCAATTTCCTCAAAATCAACTGTCGTCTTAGCTTCCACAACATATATTTCCACATTTTCTAGCCTTCTTACTAGGAAGATGTAGTACTGATTTTCCATTCTTAGCTGGATGGGGGAATATACTAACTGAGGTTTTCCCAAATCTTCCCAGTTATTTCTAGGTGGGATGTTGATATCTGATCCCAAATCTATCATGACATCTTTGATTTCAAAATCATCTAGTTGGGCTTCTAACCAAAATTATTTCCCTGTTCTCACCTTTCTTCTTTGTATTCTCTGGGTAGTCTTCTCAGGAAGGTTAGTCCTTACTATCTATTTTGGGGTTCATTCATTTCTATGTATCAAGTACATGGTGTTGCACAACTTCTTAGTAAGTTGGTCATCCCCTAGGATATCAAAGAATAATTGAAACCAAAGATTGATTACACTTTGAGACTGTTGAGTCTGTCTTCCTGGAATTGAATAATTCTTGGGTGTTTGTTTTGAGGTAGGGGCTTGCATGAGGTTAGGTTGAGAGGTGGATCTAGGAGGATTCTCCATTACTTCTAGAGTGGGGATACGCTTAAATATTTCAATTGCATTTTTTAAAAACAACTTTTTTTTCACATGATCATACATGCCATCCTTGGGAATAGATTTATGAACCTTGGGCTCACTATCTACATCTTCCCCAGTCTTTTCTCCTCCATGAGTGATGATTTTAATATATGGGATCTCTCCCTTGACTCCCCTATTTAATTTTGAGCTTATGATATTATCTCCTTGTTGATGAAATTGATCTTCCCACTTCGTGATCAACTCTGGGAAGTCTTCAGTTGCGTGCTCATTATTCCTACAATGAGAGAACCATGGTCGTCTTGGGTGAGGGAAGTTTCTAACCAAATGAACTTGTTCGTTGCAATTGTAGCATAAACTTGGCCCTCTACCTCCATTTATCACTCCTTTGAATCCACCTCAGTCCCCACCCCCTTGGCCTCTTCTAGTTCCTTGGGGGGTTTAATTTACTTTGGATGTTTTTCGGTCTAATCTGTTAGTCAATGCGTCCAACGATCTACATTGATTTGTGACATGGGTAGTAGATGAAAAAAAATCACAATGTATTCTATTGGGTGCAGTTGTGTACTTATTCATAATAGGACACTTCCTTGGCACATGTCCATGTGTCTGAAAAATCTCACAATACTCTATTGTTTGAGAGGTTTGAGCACCTAGGAAGGTATTATACAACCATGGTGTATGGAATGGTGAAGTCGCATATACTTGCGCAACTCCTCCCATGGGTCCTTAAGAATGCCCCATCATGTGGTGACTAGGTCCCATTCCCCTTATGCACGAACATTCATTTGTCAGATACCCTTATGTGTAGCATCTTGTGCACCAAACCTAAGGTCATCCTGGTAGTTGTGTGGTTAATTCTTGAATCTTTTCCGTTAGCGCTGAGATTTGTCGCTGAAGTTGCTACACATTTGCATCTACTGGAGGCCTAGTCATTTTCAGATTCCATGGCTAACCTGCCATGGCTTCGATCTTCATCGACGATTCCAAGGCATCTATTAATGTGGCTATCTATTGTTGTGTTAAAGGAATTCACGTCAAAGGTAGTAATCCTTGGATGTTCCACTTCCTCTGGTGATGTTTGTGAATTGGATGCACTATCCTCCCAATGCCATCCTTAAACTTTTGGTTGTGCTCCCACGAATATTTTCCTTCCCTTTGTTGAATCTCCTGCAACTCAGAGAGAGCTTGTTGCTCTGATTGAGGTAGTTTTAATTCGACGATGAACTTCAAATGAAATTGGACAAGGGTGAAGGCTTGTCCTTACAACCAAGGTTCAATAGCCTGCATATACCATTTCAGAGCACGACCCATCAAGGTAGTATGAAATACTACTAACTTATTTGCATCAAGAGTCCCTCTGGACCTCTATATGGATTCACACAACAACCAATGTTTCCATAAACATTCATCCCCTTTACCCCATAATTTTGGGTATCGAGCGATCGATACTCCCATATGTCTAGCCATTATGGGTCTCATTGCTCCTATTAAAATAAAACCTAACGGTCCTCTTTGTGAAACACCTGTGGATCCCAACATCCTCTCAACGTTTACACTTACAGACTGATTTTGACTAACTGGTTGTGAAGGAATAGAAGTAGAATAAGTAGGTGGTGTATAATTTACCACGGGTATAGAGGACACCTAGGGGACAGGTGATTAGACGTTTGTTCCACTGACTTCTGTGTGGATTTGTTTGATCTGGGGGGTCTCGTTCTCTTCCTATGGAGCAGTTTTCTCTATGTGGTTCTTGATGTTTCCTGCTATCAGGGATGAGTCTTCTCGATCTCCCGCAAGGTCCATAGCTTCTTCGTCCTCCCTTGATTATTCACATTCTTCTTCTCATCCACCCATATAGGGACTCATTCCTCTATGTGCTTCTCTCTGTTGCAATCTTAGACTATCCAGTCTTTCTTGTCTTCTCACCTTCCTCAACTCTTCCTTCCTTATTTCATTTGTTCCTCTTGATCCGATTTATTTCCGCAACACCTCAGACTGCTTCACTACTTTCTTTAATTTTCCGTGCCATCACTTTTCAACAATGGCGAATCTCCTTAAGGCTCGCTCATTTCTTTCATTTGTTTCTTGATCTTCCCCCATCTGTCAAAGAACCCTTTGCCCTTCTCAGGTCATGATCATACCCCAAGTGTAGGTGTTTAGGCTGCCATCTCAATTGAGGGAATGGTTAGCATCCCCTACTCCATCAAGAATTCTTTGATCCATAGAGGAGTTTCCCTCAACAGTCTGTCACATGCACCTTTCTTTAAAATTTCTTCCTTGCATGAAAACGATTTGTGATTCTCGGCTACAAATTCGACGATGTATCCCTTCATAGTCGTGTGAACCCATAAATTGACTGCTCGCATCATATGGTGATCCAGCTGGTGAAGTGTTGCGATCTTCTCTCCATCCCAAGTACATGTCTTCTTGACACATTCTTGGAATTATAGAGCTTCTTGGAGCCTATCTATCCAATGTAATAGTTCTTCCGTAAATTTAACCCAGAATATCTCATACTAGTCACTCGATCTTTTTGAGTAAAAGACAAAATATCTTGTATTCCTCTCACTTTTACCTTGCAACACCGCTTCCTTCTATATAAAGGAGTCACAATTTCTCTCCCACCATTGTTGAGTTTCAATTCTATAGATCTATGGAAGCATTCTCCTTACAGGTTCCCTTTTAAAGAATAGGTCCCGACTGAACCATTTTGTTGGCGCAAAAGTGTTCAGACTAGGGTCTTTCTTAGGTTACCAACAAAAGGTACCGAAGTAGTTTAGAAAACTTGCATTTTCATCTTCCTAGGAGGGAAGAATTCTCACTCAAAGTGCAACCGAGACATGAAAGAGAGGGAAGGGTAAGGATAATACTTAGACAAACCTCTAAGGTATCAAGGGTCATTGTAGTCTTGCACAAAATAGACTAAACATGTAACAGTCCAAAGTAATTCCTAATTGGGAAATAAAGAAACAAATTTGTGTTGCCATTCATAAAGAAGCATTTAAGTATGTCATACATAAAGATAATAAATAACGACATTCCATTCATGCATTAGGAATAAATACACAAGATGTAGATTCAAAATTTAAGACTTTGATTATATTGACAATTCCAAACTCCAATACATTCTCTGTCTGGTTCTCACCTAGATCTCGATATTCAATTATGCTATAGTATTAGCCCATTACATCAGTGAATATCATAACAACATCAATATTAACAACAATAATAGCAATACCTCTCAACTAACATACTAGAAAACAATGACACTACAACCCTTCCATTAACCTTTCATTCATTCATTATCCTTTCATTATTATCCTATTACAATCACAACGGTCTCATATATATAATCAGATCTTGTTGTTTAAGAACTCAAGAGTTCTTTCTTTTCTTTATCTTGTTGAAACTTCTTTCCTCAAATATGATGTTGTGTTGTCCCTTTAACCTCTTTATTTTTATTTCTTTTTTTCGTTGTCCAACTTCTCAACAACTTGTGCAACTTCCATTCTCCAAAATGAAGCTACAATGTGTTGTGCACAACTTCTATTCAACAAAAAGAAGGGCTAAACAAAGTCATGCTAATGTAAGCAAATCCACATAGGAAGTGACGAGTGGAGATAGGGTCCCATGATACATGGTTTCCATGGTAAACCTTGGAATATAGATCGACAATGAGGATTAAATATTCGGGACAAAAGATCAACGACCCTTGTGATTTCGTATCTTAGCCATTGGGAGTTTTTGGCTAATGAGAGGTGTGAAAAGTCCCCATGTCCCAGTGACAGGATACATTAGGGTGACGTAAGTAAGCCACTCATAAAGTGACAAATGGCCCATTCATAAGGTGACATGTTTTGGGGCACATTTGATAAGTGGCACATATGCAAATCCATAAGGAAGGTGACACGTGGAAGGTCAGCAGGTCCACACAAGTAGAGATTCAATAGACGACATGTGGAAGAAAATTTCCATATGATTTCAGGTTTCGTGGTGACCCATGACGAGAGTTGAGTCATAATTAAAAAGGAATCAATGGTCCATATTTTTGATTCCATCATATCAACAACTCTCTTTATAGTCTCGATATACCGAGACCCTGATATCCGAGATATGTCAACAAATGTATGTATCCACTTAGGAGGAGACACATGACAGGTAGAGGTGAAAACAAGGAGAATTCATATACTAGCAAAAGAAATATTCATCGTTGATCAATGGAAGGATCAATGATGATACACAGATCGACCATAAGAAGAGAAGTATATCTAGTGGTCCATTTATGTTAAGAACATCAACAATTATCGTTATACTGGACCATACCCATTGGAGGCTCTAAGGTGTTGGAGGGTGTAAAAGTCCCATTTTCCCGATGTCATGGTTAATCAATAAGTTTGGAGTCCAGGAAATGAAGAAACAAGATCACTCAGAAACACAATCAACGGACGAGATCAATCCTAGACCCTAATCTGATGGCTATTGAGTGTAGAAGGCATATTACGTGAGGAAGTGAATGTATCGATGATTGAAATTTAATTCAGTGTATGATCCAATGACTATTGGGTGATGATATTCATTCCTTGAACAGTGAGCGAACCCATGTGTAAAACATGGAAGGAATTTGGGGTTGTTGCAAGCTCGGTTATTATGGAGATTTGGAGCCAACCTCATGAAGTGGATTTTGTTATGTGGAAACAATCATGGGAGGATGAAATGTATAAGTAAATATGATATAGATGAATTGATGTGTGAATAAAGAGAAGTGAGTGTGAAGGTAATAAGAGCGTGGGAGAAGAACTATGATGAGCATCTAGGCTCTGAGGTCTATGTGAAGTCATGGAAATGATGGAGATTATCTTAATCTCTAGGACATAGAGTATAATTCATGTTGGAGAAACTTACTAAAACAAATTAAGGTATTTATGTATTTTAGGGTGGCACAATGGAGAAAGGAAGAAGATTGGAATCCCCGATGGGTTGGTGCTTGTGAACAATTGACTTATGATTTGCTGATCAGAAGAGGATTGGTGTACTCATTCAATTGCAAGTTGGTTCCTGAATTACGAGTTGATGCTCACAAGAGGATTGGTGTCATCATTCAATTATAGGTTGGTGCCTAAATTATGAGTTGGTGCTCATAATAGGATTGGTTCCCTCACAAAAAATTGTTTATACACAAACTAACATTTATCTGTAAAATACTTTCAAGTTTTTCACATTATGGGTTTCCACTTCTATATCTGTGAATGTGTTGATTAATGTATGTGTGAGTATATTTCTGATATGAATGTCTACAATGATAAATGATAATATGCTTTAAATCAGTTTAGAGAAAAAGGTAATTAAAGTATGCAATACCGATTCACCCCCCTCTCTCAGTATTATTGACCATTCCAACATTACCTACATTTGTATGGTTTTCATATATGGCTCACCCCATGATAGCTTTAATACCTCTCATCCTTCATTCAAAGGCTCTTCTAAGATATATTGCTCTCCCTTGAGTCACCCTATCTTATCCTATATGCATGACATCTTTAGAATGTCTAGAACTTGTTTAGGGTCTTTTGTCACTTCCTCTGAATCCTCTGGCCTTTATTTGTTGTTTTGACTCTACTAGACCATTTTGTGCACTTTTTATAGTTTTGGGTTTGCCTTGAATACCGTGCCTCTAATATAGCCCATAACCGATCACGATGCTTCAGTATGGGTCCTTAATGTTGTAAATTCATTTAAGAATACCTAATTGGGCGTCCACCAGGTCAAACCATCCTTGACCCCTCCTAATTTCTTTGTGTCAAGTGTACCATAACTTACTTGCATTGCACTATATATGCATGTTATGGTTTTGGATTATGGTACACTTTTTTAAGAAAATACCTATGGTACGAGGCTTGGAAGTTGTGGTTATAGATGAAAACCTATCGCACACTCCCTCCATATGAAACATTTTTCCAAAAAAAACTAAGGCAATGCTCATTTACATCTTGATGTCATCTTCTTGCCTATTTATGTCACTCATATAGTGGTTGTAAAGGCTCTAAGTTTGATTTCTCTCATATTCTTCAATTTCTCTTGCAAGTTCTCCTACTCCATGCTCTTGCATTGCTTTCTCAGGTTATCTCCAACAACTTTACAAGGATAGCTTGTCATTCACTCGATTTCTTTTTTAAAGGCTTGTTATTTTATTCAAGATGCAGCACAAAACATTGCCCTCAAAATCCATTTATAATTAATAAAAATACATTTATAAAAATACATTAATTAATAATTAATAAAAATATTTCTTAATTAATAAATGCAATTATAAAATATGTATACATTATTAAGCTATTAAAATATTATTAATAAATACATATATAAAACATTTATAATTGCTAATAAAGTAATAAAGTATTATCAATACATGAATCTATAAAGTATGTATATATTAATAAATATATTAATAGTATTATCAATACATGAATCTATAAAGTATGTATATATTAATAAATATATTAATAAAGTTTAAAAATTGAAAAAAATACGATAATGTATTAATTAAATAATATTATTAATTTATATATGTATTTATTTATAAATTAAATTCTTAAAAGATTAGTATATAATTAGTAAAATTACATTATACATTAATAAGATATTATTTAATTAATTAATATATTTATATATTATAAATAAACTAATAAAATATTATAAATAATATATAAAAGAATGTATAAAATAATAAATACAATAAAGTGTTAAATCATTAAATATATTAAATAAATAACTTTATAATGTAATTTATATATTCTATTACTTTATTAATTAATTTATGTAAATATAATAAATAGTTTAATAATGTAATCTATTAATAATGTATCGATACAATGATTTGATAAATCATTATTGTAGTAAAGTTTAATGTATAATTTAAATAATACATTAATAATGTATAAAATTTGTAATACATTATGTGTTAAATGATTAAATGTATTAAATAATCAACACTGTAATGTGATTTATAAATTAAAATATTAAAAAATTAATTTATAATATAATGTATGAATATTAATTAATTAATAAAAATACATTTAGTATTTAATTAATTAATACATTTATATATTATCAATAAAATAATAAAATAATAAAAAAATACATTAATAATATATATAATAATGTATAAAATATTAAATACATTAATGTGATAAACCATTAAAAATATTAAATAAATAGCAAGTATTAATAAAAATACATTATCAATTACTAATCAAAATAGTACTTAATTAATTAATACATTTATATAATATCAATAAATTAATAAAATATTAAAGTAATACAAAAAATATATTAACCATATATATAATAATGTATAAAGAATTAAACACATTAATATGGTAAATCATTAAATATATTAAATAAATAGCTTAATAGTGTAATGTATTGATTAAGTAATATTATTAATTTATTTATACTATTTATTGATAAATAAAAGTATTAAAAAATTAATATATAATACAATGTATGAATATTAATTAATTAATAAGTAAAAATAAATTATAGATTATTAATTAAAGTATTATATAATTAATTAAAACATTTATATACTATGAATAAAATAAATAATAAAATATAAAATTATTACAAATAATACGTTAATAATATATAGAATAATGTATAACATAATACGTCAATGCCTTAAATCATTAAATGTATTAAATAAATAGTTGTATAATGTAATCTATTAATAAATTTATATAATCTATAATTTTATTAATTAATTTATGTAACCTAATAAAAAATATTATTAATGTAAGTTATTAACAATTTATTCATTAATAAATTGTTAAAGTATTAAAATTAATTGATTAATAATACTTAAATAAAACATATATACATGAATAAAATAAAAATATATTTATTTATAACATATTATAAGATAAACGCTTTAATGTATTTATAGTACACTTTAATGTACTTATAGATTGATGTATTATATTTAAATAAAACACTAATCATATATAAATGCATGTATAAAATGATAAAAAACAATAATATTAATATGTTAAAAAATTGTCCTCGGATGGGGCGACACGACACATATCTCAGACACATGGCACAATGCCTGGCCTCATCTTAAATGAGGTAGGCTACTCCCCATCTATTCAACATTAACGATGGGAGCTGGCCATTACTGTCGACCTCCGGATAAGTGACCTCTCCATTGTGGGAAAGGGTCGGCCCTGCAAACATTTATTATGGAAGAGTTAATGGGGAGATATGTCTAGTCATTCCCCAAGAATTTGAATGCGATGAGGTGTGATCACATTCAACTCACCCTTGCTCTGCATCCTTCCACCATTTGTGAGCTCTGGTGCGTTCTTCTCTCCACTCTGTGCAGTTTTAATATCCTCTCCTTCACTAAGAGCATAGGGAGAGAGGTAAACGTCGTCGTGGTTTGGCTTGGTATACCCACGTTGCTCAACGATAGAGGAGACAACAAATGGAACAAGCGCTTTCGCTGGCCCGCACCATTCTGCGTCAAAGAGAAAAGGTGGATGACCTTCCCCCCGGGGTTTATGCAGAGGAGTTTTCGATGAAGGAGCACGCTCAGATGATCAGACCCTTTCGGGAAGTAAAATCTCTTACTGCCCTTGAAAATCAAGCAAGGGGAAGCATGGCGGGGGGGCATTGTGAGGAATTACCCACTTGTTACGTCAAGGAAGTACCTTATGAGAAATTGGTATCGCGGGGGGCCATTACTGAAGGTGAGCATCAGGAAGACACAGGAGCCAAGGACAAGGGATATGGTGACGTAGCTGCAGAGGAGGCAGCGAAAATTGAGACGAAGGTCACTACAGGAGAGGGTGACGAAACTCGAGCACCACCTTCCACTAGAGCCATGGATGAAGAGATTGATGTCCCGCCACCCTTCCTCCAACTGACGCACTTGGAATTAGTGTTTGAATTAAGGGGACAGATGGCAGACCAGGAACATAGGGTTCTCCTAATGAGACACTGTATGGATATGATATTCGATGCGTACTCCAACACCCCAATGAACAAAAAATTCCAACGTGCGCCCAACCGTTCATAATGCAAGCTAGAGAAGTGCAGTAGGAGGACGAGGCTGACAGGGCCAGCGGATATTTGGTCTAGTTAATTTTTAGTTTGGTTTTCTCTTATGCTTATAGCCATGCCAAGGCTTCTTTTTTCTTTATTTTTTATCGTTCAGAGTCATGTTCAGGCTTCTAAAATCTCTTTGTACCACCTCAAACAGTTTCAAGACTATGGATGGCCATATGTCCTGGTTTCCCTCAGGCAGGACAGATGGCGAAACAACCTTCTTCTAGATGAAACATATGGGCTCCAAGTTGTGCTAGTTTCTGGTAAAATGACGACACACTTGGTGGTCTCAGTACTATTGTATCTCTTTTTGTTAATATAATATGGCAGGAACCAACCTTTTTTACTTAATATATATATATATATATATATATATATATATATATATATATATATATTAAATAAATTTTATTAAATAAATGAAATTTTATTCTATTTATAAATTAAAGTATTAAAACATTATAGAATTAATCATAAATAAATTCAAGCATAAAATAAATGTATTAAATAAATTAAAGATTAATTCTATTTATAAATTAAAGTATTAAAACCTTGTAGAATTAATCATATAAAAAAAGCATGTATAAAATGATAAATACATTAATTTGTTAAAATAAATGTATTAAAAAATTTAAACATTAATTTTATTTATAAATTAAAATATTAAAACATTATGAAATGAACTGTATTGATTAATTAATATTAATACATTTATATATTAATTATTAAAAGTATATTTATATTACATTATGGGATAAGTACATTGATGATGATGATGATGATGATGATGATCATTAACGTCCACTAAAACCTAATTGGTCTATTGGACTTTAAGAGGGTAAGTGATTACATGTGATTATTTAGAATTTTGTTTCTGTGCTTGAAAAGCATTAAGAGAAGCTTTCCAAGATCACCATACTTTTGTTGAGTTAAGAGGTTAGGAAGGTTGGTAGTGTGATCAATATTTTGAAAATGACATCTAATATGGGTATAGGATGGACAATCTAAGAGAAAGTTCTTTTCATCTTCAACCTTCTTAGTGTCACAAAAGTGACACACTCTTTCATCTCATGGAATTTTAGGAATTGACCAATGCCCAGTTAATCTCTTTTGACCAGCCCTTAGTGTTTTTAAACTTATCAATAATGTTCTCATACATCCTTATTGCAGCAACCCTCAAATCGAGAGGCACTTTTATCTCTTCCAACCTATTCCAATGGTTTGTCCTAGGAACCATGTCAAAAGCTTTTCTAAAGTCAACAAAACAACAAAAAAGGTTGGTTTAAGTATTTAAGAACTCCTCTGCAATCATCCTAAAGGTAACAAGATGGTCCACAGTTGAATGATATCTACTAAACCCGGCCTAGCCTTTAGATCTTTTACCATGACTTTCTAGCCAAATGCTAATCTTCTTTTCCAAAATACTTCCATAAATTTGGGCTAAAATCGAGATAATCATAATGGTCCTATAATTAGAGGGAATGTTTTTATCCCCATTTTTAAAAATAGGAACAGTGAGGCTTTGCATCCAGGGTTTAGGGAAGCCCTGCTTGGCTACTAAATTGAAGAGCTTGTGTATGTGAGGGATAAGGATTGACTGTCTGATTTTAAAATTTTTAGATTGGTAGCCTTCAATGTCCTTATCTTTCCCATTTGCGAGCCGCTTAACCCCGAACTCTATGTCATCTAAAGAAAAAAATTCTTCCTTTGTCGGGATAATAGGAATGGTGTCCATGGAATTAGGGAACTCATAAAGACTTTTAAGGTAGGAATTCCAGTCCATTAAGGGAATCCTATTATTTTCTTTACTATTGTGTTTTAGAATTTGCTCGAGAAATTCTTAGGATCCAACTTGTATAGTTGTGAAAGTTTCTCTTGCCTTTTATTGATATAGTATCTTTCTTTCATTTCAATTAGGTCTTTGTACGTATTGATCTTATCGAGTTTTAAGGGCTCATTAGAAGCATCCCTAATGTCTTTCCTAGCAATTTTACATTCTTTATCGTACCAAGGGTTGGTTGTTCTATTATTCTTTTTATGGGACACCTCGAAAGAGAACTTGTTAATAGAAGTGGAAAGGGTAGTGGTAAATTATGATAGAGTTCTTCAATGTTGTCCTCATAAGTTAGGAAGTTTAATTTACTATTTAAATCCTTTCAGAAAATGTCAACTTGACTTTTGTCAAAGAACAAATTCCTTTGATTATCAGAATTCTCTTCAATGGTGCTCCTATGCAAGGAAAATTTTAGATTTAGGGTTAAAGGTTTATGATTAGAGTCAAGCTCATGGTCATTTAAAAGGTCAAATGTTGTTATTTAGCTGGAAACATGGATATCAAATATCACATAATCTACAACACTACTACCTAGCCCATGAATACAGGTCATTTGGTTGGAGTTTGGCCACTTCATTACTCACTTGCAAATAATTAGGTCTTCAGAGCTGCAAAGCTTGACCAACTCAGTACCAAACAAATTCTCAATTAGGTCTTTAGATCTTTTTTTGTAGCTATTAGATAAAACAAGGTCCCCATCTAGCCATAAAGGATTATAGTTGGAGTAATCACTTAAAAGAGTAGCTTGTTTAGTTGCAGTCCTAGCATTAAAGTCTCCTAACAAAAGGATATTACCTTCATTTTTCAAATTATAAATATCTTGTTCTAAATTATTATAGGGACAATTTTTATCTAGATTATTTCTCTTATAAAAAGTATTTTTCTTATCATAGAAAAATATATTATTTAAATTATACATTAATCATATATAAATGAAGGTATAAAATAATAAATAAAAAAATATGTTGAAGTATTTTATAATACTTTAATTAATATGTTAATTAAACATAAATAAAATATAAAAATAATAAAGTATTATAAATTATTACAAAGTAAAATAATTTTTTATTTATAACAAAGTATAAAATAAATACATTAAATTATAAGTTTATTATCTATAAGAAGTAATAATACATCAATAAGTAAGGTATACATCAAGAAGTAGTTTCTTATCTACTAAAGTATTGTTGTGTAATTTAAGTAATATATCAATGGAGTCACTTTAATGGAATAAGTACATTATGGTGTCACATTAATGGGATACGTACATTGGAAGGACATAGTTATGTTACATTATGGGATAAGTATATTAATGTAGTTATAATAGATTAACATATTATTTAAATTATATATTAATCATATATAAATGAAGGTATAAAATAATAAATAAAAAATGTGTTGAAGTATTTGCTAATATTTTAATTAATACACTAATTAAATATAAATAAAATAAAAAAAGAAAAAATATTATAAATTATTATATTGATAAAGTAAAATAATAAAATAAAATTTTATTTATAATATATTATAAGATAAATATATTAAAGTATAAATTTGTTATCTATAAGAAGTAATAATACATCAATAAGGCATAAGTTTGATTCGTGGATTAAAGTTGTCTACATTTGGTCTGGTTTTTAGGGTTTTGAGAGTCGAGAGGTTTAGACAAGTATATTAATGTAGTTATAATAGATTAACATATTATTTAAATTATACATTAATCATATATAAATGAAGGTATAAAATAATAAATAAAAAATGTGTTGAAGTATTTGTTAATATTTTAATTAATACATTAATTAAATATAAATAAAATAAAAAAATAAAAAATATTATAAATTATTATATTGATAAAGTAAAATAATAAAATAAAATTTTATTTATAATATATTATAAGATAAATATATTAAACTATAAGTTTATTATTTATAAGAAGTAATAATACATCAATAAGGCATAAGTTTGATTCGTGGATTTAAGTTGTCTACATTTGGTCTGGTTTTTAGGGTTTTGAGAGTCGAGAGGTTTAGACTCTGTGGGCTCTGTGGCTAGGTATGCTAGCCGCATCCCAGGCCTCTGATGGAGAAACGAGGGTGTAGACCCTTTCAGGGCGAGCGAACTAGGATGAGTCAAGAGTCTGAGGACGGTGGTGGCAGCCGTGATAGAGGATTCGTGCCTGAATTTCGGTGCTGTGAACCTTCTCTGGTGGTAGTGGTTCCTCCTTCTATGGTTGCGGTAGTTCCTCTGAGACGACGTATAGGAGATGTGTTTCAGGTCTTCTCAGGGTCGAATTTCGAGACCGTCCCCTCGAGCCAGTGTCTTCCTAATCAGGTGAGGCTCCTAGTGCAACAGATTTTTTTGCGATGGAGGTGGATTCGGGGTTTTGCAGTGTCTAGTTTCTTGTTTCCTTTGG
>JASDQU011029060.1:0-14526 GCA_032191745.1 Picea mariana | reverse complement strand
TTGTTGGACTTCTATTCTTTAAGTAAACTGTAGTATTTATGGCTTCAGCCCAAAATGCATTTGAGAGATTTTTACCTTTCATCATACTGCGTGCACACTCTACCAGAGTTTAGTTTTTCCTTTCAATGACTTCATTTTGCTGTGGAGTGTGAGGTACTGTAAACTGTTGTACTATTCCATTCTCTTTGCAATATTTGTTGAAGTCCCCTGATTTTTACTCTCCCCCTTGATCTTAACGGAGAATTTTGATGGATTTTCCTGTCTACTTTTCCACTATGGTTCTGAATTCCTTAAAATACTCAAAAACATCATTTTTTCGTCTAAGGAAGTAAAACCATGTGAATCTCGTGCAATCATCAATAAATAACAGAAAGTAAAATGCACCTCATAAAGACCTAGTCTGCATAGGCCTACAAACATCGGTATGCACAAGATCTAACACATCTCTCTTTTTCTTATCAGTATTAGAGGGGAATTCATCTCTGTGCATATTTCCTAATGCACATCCATCACAAACAACTTTCTCATTCTTTAACATGTGAAGTCCTTCAACCATATTCTTTTTCTATAATGACAATAAATCAGGATGATTGATGTGTCCATACCTTTGATGCCAAAGAATCTCTGTTGGCATAGTGGGAGAAGTCAGTGCATGATGTGCTTTGCTGGTAACATCAAGTTTGTATAAACCTCCTACTCTGACACCCGTTGCAACAGTTCGGAAGTGGTCTAGCAGATCCTTCACTATGCAATAATTCTTGAAGAATTCAACCTTCAAGTTTTGATCTGTAATGGTGGACACAGAGATCAAATTTTTCTTTATTCCTGGCACATACACCACATTGTGAATCTGACGAACAGTACCATTCGGCAATGTCACAGGAATGTCTCCATATCCCTTGATCTGATGAGCGCGGTTATCTCCAAGATATATGCTAGCACCATTCTGAGTTTCTTTGAAATTAGCATACTAATTTTTATTACAATTCATATGTACTGATGCTCCGGAATCCACAAACCAGGCATCAGAATCATTCGTTTCAGCAGATAAAACAGCGTTAGACATAAACAGCCTAAGATCCCGTGAGTCAAAATTCGGGGTTTCATCAATATCATCACTAGCAATAAATAATCTGTGATCTTGATTTGAAGATTTTTCTGCATAATGACCTGAATGTGTTCTAGGTTTATTCCTAGCTTCATCACTTTTCTTCTTATGACAGTCTTTAACCATATGTTCAAGTCGACCACAATAAAAACAACTCTTTGACTCATTCCTATCAGATTGCATACCTTGATTTGGCGATTGTCTTCTCTGCGATGAACTGCCTCTCTGCCATGAACCGCCTCTCTGCCATGAACTACCTCCTCTGCCTCTTACTCCTGATCTTCCTCTCGCAGATCTATTATTTGACCACAGTGACAAATCTTTACTCCGAGGCTTCAGATTCTCGTGCCTCTCTTCCTCTTGCAACAAAATACCTGTCAGTTCTTCAAATGTAGGAGGTTTCTCCCTTGCTGCAAGACCTGTTATGAACATATGATAGTCTTCTAACATACCATTTAAGGTAATAGTCACTAGATCAGTATTGGAAACAGTTTCCCCTATATTTACTAGCTTGTCTTTCACCTCTTTAATGCGACCAAAAAATGAACTAACAAATTCGTTTCCATCCATCTTAATGCCTAGCAATTTAGTTTTCAAGAACTAAATGCGATTTGTGTTGCTAGTTTCATACAATGCTTTAAAAGCTGTCCATGTTTCAGCAGAAGTTGTAGTGTCTCTAATATGTGGAATTATGCTATCTTTAACTGACATGCACAACAATACCTTTGCATTGTTTTCACGCTTCTCCCAGTCTTGGATCTGTGCTGGTGTCGCACCTGCAGCCGCCGCAACAGGTTTCAGTTTGGTTCTATTCGCAATGTTCCAGACACCATAGCCCTCCATGAGCGTCTGCATCTTGAATTTCCAGTTAATGAAGTTCGATCCATCTAACTTGTTGGCTTCGTTGAGGTGGGTCTCTGCCAACGGATTCGCCATCGCTGCAATTTAGTCTCTGCAAGAAAATCACCAAGGATATGCAACTTTTTGTCGAGTGTTGAGCAGTCTGTCGCTCTGCCTTTCGAATCCACTGATCCAACTATATTTCTATTGTCAACTTAAATCATGCATGCATCCACCCACCTAAATATCCAAAATCTCCACTTTTAAAAATAAACTTATAACTCCCTCCTTAAAAAAAAACTTTTTAAAAATTCACCTTAGGTTTTAAAAGTATCCACTTAATAAAACAATACAATGTTGGACTCCCATTCAAAGCTTTACATATAAAATTTAAATTTTTTATATAAAAACTTTTATATAAAAACTCCACATGCATTCACTTTATTTCACCTCACGGTTTTATCCATAAAAAAGAAACGTATTTATTTAAATGCTCCACTTATGCTCACCAAATCCATGCTTTGTTAAAAAAAAATATCCATTCGCATGTCCTCCACGCTTTTCAAAACTTTTCCAAATTAATCACGCTCACGCACCAAATTAATCCACCAAACCAAATAGGATTTTCTCACACACCAAATTAATCCACGCTCACGGATTTTCCTCACGATTTATTGGACTGCTGGTAGTTTGCAGCTCTCGCACCTCACGACTTATTGGACTGCGGGGAGTTCGCAGTTCTTGAGTGCTCTGACTGGGGAATGCCCAAATATTTCCGCACTGTAACGCTGTCTTTGCGGAATAATATGCCCGCATCTTATTAGAGGAGGGACCTGCGAACTTCAAGAATTTTCGCACTTCTCTTCATGGCTCTGATACGAAGATAAAATATAAGAGAGCAAAACAACACGGTGAGGCTAAGCTCACTTCTTATTATTCAATGAAGACGGATTATATTTTTATATAGGAAAAGACTCTCCCGAGTCGACTACATGCAAACCAAAGACAACTAGACAACTGACTCTTCACAGGCCTACAACTGACTCTCACAACTGATGCTTATAACTAACGCTTACAACTAGCGCTTTCTCCATTATTTCCAAGTATTTAGACCAAAGCCACAAGAAAACCGTCTATCATACTGCAATGAACAATCCACAAAACCTGACCATGTTTTCATGGCATAGAATCACATAAAAGTCATGTAGAAAAAGTACGTCCACCATAGCATATCATTATGATATGAAACATGAATACAATAATTGCACTCTAGCTACCAGATGCTCTTACATCTTCGCACAATTTAAAAAAAAAAAAATGAAAATAAATTAGGTCAATGTATCTTCAATATTTTTACTCGTATCCATATACTTTCACAGAAATGATTGCAAATACAAATTTTCCTTCCGTTGTGGAATCCGCAGGCAGAGATATAGAATCCCATTCAAAATTTGAAAATTCGACACAGGAAAAAATTGTGAGCGAATGGCTTGGTTTCCTGCAAAGATATTTGGACTTTTTTCCTGCAAAAAGAATGTCGGACAATAAACATGCGAGAGGAGATCATATATGTCTGGTTTTTCAAGCATCACAGAACAATAAGGCCGTGTAGGTTTCACTCTACACATGAAACGTTCCCGGTTATGAAAAACCCAAATTCGGCTACCCATCCTACCAACAAGTGTACACCCATTATGAAATGTTAGGAAAACGCTTAATCCACGTTTCCACACGTTAAACAAACACTTCATATCCATAAAAACTTTGTCATTATTAGTAGAATTAATCCATGCTAATTACTGGAACTGGCAATTAGGTTTTCTATACATATTAGGAAGTTAATAACATTAAATCTCATTCGTTGATTTGAGTGTAAAACAAAAAATATGCCAACATATTTCATTATACACCATAAGATTGAAATTTGTAATTAAAAGACTTATTAAATCATCAATTCCAATAAAAAGAATTAGAATTTAAAACATACTAACATTTTGGTTCCACACTATTATAACAATGTAAGAAACATATTGCAAGTTTATAATTTGATTTTTATTTATGGAAAACATCAAGGTTATCTTGCTAGAAGACCTTCTACTTGTTGGGCACTTTTCTATAACTTATAACAAAATGTCAAAGTTATTGTAAGTTTTAAATTACATTAAAGTTTATGTTCAAATAAATGCAAATTCACTAAATTGTTTTTTAAAGTAAGGATGGCTTTGGTTTTCTATTTGTATTTGAACAAAAATGTACAGATAAGGGTATGGCCATGAGATGACCCAAGAGGTACATCTAGAACCAACCAACATCTCACAGGGAAATAAAATTAGCTACCAAAAAAACAATATATGTATAAGAGTAATTATCCTCTATCTTACTTCAATCTTCTAGAAAGTAACTAATAAAGACTCTTGAAACTCCTAAGAGAGCAATGCAAAGTAAATTAAAACTATGACTTGACTATCAATCGTCGAGACCCATGCAAATGAAAGTAAAAACTATGACTTGACTATCAATCACCGGGAGTAGGAACTTGGGGCACCTCCATAGGCTGAGCCGCATCTTGGTGAGGGAGGGGATGGGTAAGTCTGGCATATGAGGAATTTTCTTTGTTACCAACTGTTTGAAAGACCTCGCCATGCTTTTTAACCAGCCATGAGGTCATTGTGATGAGTAAACTAACCTGACACTACAACGCATCCATTCTCTAAGAGAGCTTCACGAGTTCTCTTTCCTACGACTTCATACTCTAGGCTGTTAGGGATTTTACATGCCAATAGAGTTCTATTGGCCTGTTAAATTTAGAATGCCTGTTCATGGTGTAGCCGAGGTTAGGAATAACCTTTTCCAACTGCCTATCAACAATTCTGTCTTCAATGAAAACTCGAACATACCTCACTAACTCCTCGAAAAGGAATATGGAAACTCACATTGATTGCTCAACTTCAAATTTACAGTACTCAGCTTCTTCCTGAGTCGCGAGGGAAGCCTTGGTGTTTTTCTCAGACTCCTTCCCTTCCTTGCGCTTCCTAGACTCCGTGAGTTCTTGGGAACCCCTTGAATCGCTGCAACAAATGAACAAATTCCCTTGTCACAAATCGCCCAAAAGAAAGGTGAAGGGCAACACCAACAACTATCATTGAACACAGAATAAATCCAAGACTCATACCTTGATTTCAAAACTTCCTCCCATGCATGGCCATAATGCTCACCATAACTGAGCAATTCTCCACTTCAGATACCATTGATGGATTCATAATGGTTAGCCAAGAATGAAACCCGCAACCCGTAGTGCAATGTCCTATTCGAATCATGGTCGGTGGATCAAACATTCATTCCTGAAGCAAGAGGTACGAGCAAGGTCGAATGAACACGATGAAAGGAGGAAGGCATGACCTCCCTTCACTACCTACCCTCACGTCTTGGCTACATGAACCATGTGTCACCCCATCTAAGTGAAATTCATTATATTATTAATATAAAGAAAAAAAAAAAATTATACTTTGAACTAATTAAATTATTTACTTTATTTTAATTATTATTTTACAGTATTTAATTTTATTTAATTTTGTTTAAATATCATAAAAATAATTAAAATAAAACTGATATTATCAATATTTCCTCTTTTATTAAAAATATTATATTCTTAAAATATGCCACAAACCAATGATACAATGCTAAGATCGCCAATGACGGTTACTTTTACTGTAAAAATAAAATCAAGGACTAGTGCGATTAAAGGAAAGCACAGATCAGTGCAATTATGGGATCAAAGCACAGGTAAGGACCAGTTGCCTACGGATTCTCCTTCATCCTCTATCGCAGCAGAGCCATCTCCATCTCTGCGCTTGAATGGTTCTCCCCGGCCCTGCAGCAAAGGAAAAGTTCTTTCTCTAAATCGGGCCCGGGACATTCGACGAAAAAGGATGACCCGATGTTTTGCCCGGAAGGGAGCCTGAACTGGATTTGCGCCTAGGTCAGCCTGGAGTCCTAGCCTGTTGTCATTGCTGATGGCCGCTAGTCGATGCCTGCTGTCGATGCACTCGATGACAAGAGTCGATCCAGTCGATGCCAGGTTTAATTTTTATTTTTATATTTAAAAGTTATAATTATAATTTAAAAGTAATTATACACTTAAGTGTTTTGAGTTAAGAAGTTAATATCATATAACCTACATTAAACATTAGTGAAAAATGTTAAACCAATTGATTTATTTCATAGAATCTAAACATTAGTGAAAAATGTTAAACTAATTGATCTATTCCATGGAATCTAATTTATTTTATTATATACAATTATATTCTATAAGTTATCACAAAATTTCCTCATAAAGTTGTATAATTTTATTTTATTTGTTTATAATTTTATTTTATTTGTTTTAATAATTTTTGGTAACACATACAATAATTTATAATTCACAATTACCTCCAATTTATATTATTTAGTTGTCCATAAACGCAATACTAAGTTTTCAACACAATTTATGTATGTAATAAGGAATATGTTGCATTATTTCTACTCGAAACATTGAAAAATATTTGACAACTTTATTGAAGATAATATGTATTTTTAAAGTTTGAAGGATATTGTTAGTGTTAGTTTATCATCACTTAAGTGTATGGTCAAGTTAGATATCAAATTGGTGTATGAAATAGTTTATCATCATTTAAGTGTAAGGCAAAGTCAGACACCAAATTGGTGTATGAGACAATTTATCATCACTTAAGTGTAAGGCCAAGCTAGACACCAAATTGGTGTATGAGACCCCCTCCGCCTATGAATTTGATTGGTAAAATCTACAAAGGTATACATACCCTACCACCTCTGAATTTGAATATGTAACCTCTTAAGAAAAAGTACATGTTCTTAAACATTAAACTCACTCAATAACTATGTACATATAATAGTGTGAACACAATAAACAAATGTATAGTGGGTGGACAATTTAAAAGAGCTGGAAATTACGGGTTGTGGTGGAACAGTTGAGGAGCAATGTATATATGTGACATACTAAGAATTGTAATGAGTGGGATATGTGGTGTAGGTATTAAATGAAAGTAGTTGTATGTTACATAAGTGACACGTTTAGAAATTTGATTTATCGTAGGTAGTTTTCTGTTACAGAAGGGACAGGTCTAGAAATCTGATTGATAAATCAAGTTTATAAATATGAAACATATTATTTGAATTTGGTTTGATACGAGTTCTATCAAAGCATCAAATTTACGATACATAAAATACGAGGTCTATCAGAGTTCACATATGTATCAAATTTATGATTGTCAGCATCTAGGAGGTCTATCAGAGTTTGAATCTGCATCAATTTTTTGGTTGCAGGCATCAATTTTTTTTGGATGAATTGTGTTCTAAAACATTMGTATACTAATTTCTATTATCTTTATTTTAAAATTTATATATAATTTTCTAGAATAGATAGATAGATACTCATGTTTATTTTAAAATTTATATATAATTTTCTACAATAGAGTAGATACTGTAGAACTTATCCATAATGGTCCTTTTACAAAACTCAAACTCTTGTTTTGATTTATATTATGTTAATTTTTAACTTTATATAATGTAAAATATAAAATTAAATAATTTAGGCATTTTTTTTTATTGAGTGAGATTTGTCATAAGTTAAGGGAAACGTTCTCTCATAATTGGTGAAGTCCCCGTTTCACATTCTTCTTTGATGTTAGATTAATGATCTTATAAAATCAACCCTTCCCAAAATAAATAATAATAATATCCAATCTTATTAAAATATTTATATAATTATTATTATATATTATATTTATAAAAATTATTACTATATATTATATTTATAATTTTATAGAAAATGTTATTAAATATAACATTGGCTATTAAATTATATAAATATATTATATTATATTGTTTTTTATAAATATATTATATAATATTAGTTATATGGTGATGATGATGATTAACGTCCACTAAGAATGAATTGGTGTATCAGAACTGAAGAGGGTAAGTGATTATTTTCCATTCTTTAAACAAAAATATTGATGTTCGAAAAGCATTAATAGAAGCTTTCCAAGATCACCATAGTTTTGTTGAGTTAAGATGTTAGGAAGGTTGGTAGTGTGACACATATTTTGAAAATGACATCTAATCTGGGTATAGGCTGGACAATCTAAGAGAAAGTGTTTTTCATCTTCGACCTTCTTAGTGTCACAAAGGTGACACACTCTTTCATTCCATGGTATTTTAGGAATTGACCAACGCCCGGTTTCACTATGGAGCTCGTGAGAATTTGTTCTTATCTTAGCAATGATTTTTTTTCTTTACACTTGTCAAAACAGATAGATAATTTTGATCTTCTAGATGAGGGTTGATTACATCCTTATAATACCTTAATTTTCTTTTTTCCTCTAACTCTTTATCAAACTACATTTTCTCCTTAAATTTTGATTTGATTATATTTTTAATTTGCAAAATGGTGTATTCCATGATTCCCGAATAGTCTAGCCAAGATTGAGCATATTTATGCCATCCTCGCTTGAGTCGATGGTGGTTATGACTTGAATTTGAAGCAATTTTAGGAAGCCTATTGGCTTCCATGTTATTTAACTTGTTCTTTTACATTAGGTATCTATTCATAGCCATGCTCTCAATGGGGTAGATGTTTTTTTCTAAGAGGAGGATGGGATAGGGTATATTTTCTTTAATTTTGAGATTATAGGTTATAAAATTCTTTTTTATTTGCTCTATCTTTCTTGAGGATTCATGATAGATACTACAGCCCCAGACTTCACATCTCTAAAGAATAACAAGTGTAACAAGAGTCTCAAATATAAGTTTCTTCTTATCCCAACTCCAAAGATCGAATGATTTGCAATTGTTTTGAAGCCCATAATAAGTTTTCCATCCCCCAATAATCATTTTCTTGATGCTATAATTCCAGTTGATCTTGTTGCGAATATCAATTCTGATGCAGGAGCATCGCCAGCACATCAAGCGAGCCAAAGTGGAAGCGGAAGACAACTGGACAGCGCCATCACAAATTTTGAAAACACTTTGATATTGTTGCGCAAACATTAATATGTGGATTTAATGAAGCGCACTTTATATATTGTAATGGACCTTGAGCGGATAGCTCTCTTCCTTAGGTAGATAGTCGGCATTTAATATAGTTAATGTTGACCTAGATAGGAATTTAATTCTAGATTTGATACCTTTAGAGCACAAGAGGGAAACGGGATATAGACACCGTCCTTTGTACATTGTAACATTATTGAGAGCATTCAGAAGAAGGGCATGCAAAGAACTGTATGAAGAACACCCATGTACATACATTTGAATTAATAGAAGAAAGCTTTGATTCAAATTCATGGTTTGTGTTATTTCTCTGTGTATTGATGCTATGCTCATGAATGTTTTCTTTCCGTTATGCACTTGCTTTTATATGTTGTGTATGTGATTTCCTGGTTGAATGGAAGTCTGTGAGGAAGAGTGAATGAGTTTCAATTGTTTCTCTAATTGAACCAGAGGATTCCTACAAGGAGTGCAGTCAAATTGTCCGCAAGGAGGGCATTGACAGAAGGGTTAGATTAGAGAAAACTTTTATTCTCATTCCAGTCGAGGTTGAATATTTGCTGCAAGGAGTGCATGCAAGAGTTCTCCTGAAGAGACTCAATAGTTGTGAGAAAAGCTTAGGAAGGATAGGCTTTCGAGTTCGTTGAAGGACGACATAAACAAAGTCGTGCTGGAAAGGCTTGTAAGGAGCGTCGCAGGTTTGTGCGCAGTGTGACGAGTTCTGTGGAAGAGCATCTCGTCATTTCGTAGATTTCATTTGGAAGGAACGGACGGTCGAAATTCTCTGAGGAGATTTCGTGAAGATCTGTGGGTCGTTAGATCTTATGGATGTGCAGGGAAAGATACAGAGGTGTATTTCTGAAAGGTTCAAGCTAAGGACAGATAGAGCCGTCGATCCAAGCCAGCTAGGGCCGTTGGATCAATTGCGAGATCGCCTATCAGGATTTCGCGGGAAAGGAGTCGAAGATTTGGCCACGGGAATCGCGATATTGCGATACACGATATCCCGACAGTTACAAAAACCAGTGTGGGCCACAGGAGTTGGTGACGTGGCAAGTGACGCGAGTTATCGGGGTTTCACAGCGAAAGTTTCGAGCATTGGACATCCGGATTTGCGATTCCGCGAAGTCCGAAGTCCCGACATCGATGTTTCGACGCATTGGGTATCGGAGGTTGGAAACCCAAGTGTTCAGTGTCATGAGTAGCGAAGTCGCGATAGGGCTGAAGTCCCGATAGGAGGGAAGCGAAGTCAGCTTTGACTCATATCGGATCTGGGAGATCCGAGAGTATAACATTCGATCACCAGACTTGCAAAGTCACGAGCTCTGATTCCCCGATAAATCAAGGAAGGGGGATCGTAGAAGAGAAGAGAACTTGTGGAGTGCAGATTTCCTGATAGGGAATAGAAGAACCTTGGAGTTCTTCGGGCTGATAGGAGAGAAGATCCTGTGAGTGCACGTGGACCTTCTGACCTGCGGGTAGTGAAGGGGCTTCATTGCCGTCAAAGTGGTATCAGAGAGGGAAGACTCTTTGTTTTCTGTAGCAAAGGGAGGAAATTCGCCATGCCGCCCAGAAGAGAAAGACAGTCACCTGACCCAGAAGACAGGGAGGTGCGGAGAAGAGGTAGGCTGGCAGGAAATCCAGAAATGGAGAGACATATGAGAGATCTCCGTGCAAGACTCAAAGAGATGGAGACGACTCAAATATGCACAGCTGGTGCAGGGGATCTGAATGATTCCGACAGCGAGATAGAGGTTGAACGCGACGAAGAAGTTGAAGCCGAGGACACATCAACTGAACGTCTAATCAAAGCCATTTTCAGAATGGGTGCGAAGGCGAAAATGGACATTGCATTCTATGAGGGAAATCTGGATGCAAAGGAGCTGCTAGATTGGATTAGAGCTCTCGACACATACTTCGATTATGAAGATATCGAAGAAGACAAGAAAGTCAGAAATGCAGTCACAAGACTGAAAGGACATGTAGCATTGTGGTGGGATGAGTTACAAGCTGACAAACGCTGCAAAGGTAAGCATAAGATCAAGAGTTGGGATCGAATGATTGCGAAGATGAAGGCAAAGTTCATCCTAAGAGACTACCAAATCACTATGTTCAGAAGGATGCAGAACCTGAGACAGAAGCTGATGACAGTGAAAGAGTACACTGAGGAATTCTATCGACTGAACATCAGGGCAGGTCATCGGGAGAGCGATGATGAGAAGGTTGCCAGATATCTGAATGGTCTGAGATATGACATCCAGGATGAATTGAGTATGGTAACCATCCGAACTGTGGAGGATGCTTATCAGATGGCTTTGAAAGCAGAAGAGAAGCTGAGCTGAAAGCAAGGTCAGCGAGGGCGAGGCAGAAGTTAGCCCAAAGGCAAAGCAGTTCCCTAGGAAAAATACCGGAAGCCCAAGGAGGAATGGAAGAAACCTCAGGGTAAAGTTGAAAGAGGTGGAACCTCACAGAGGCAGCCATATGCAGAACAGAGAGGACAACAAAATGATCAGCGAGGAGATTATGTTGATGCAAACACTCTTACTCATACTAGAGGTCGAGGTAGAGGAAGAGGTGGAGTAAACACAAGTTTCACGTGTGGAAAGAATGGGCAAAAATCATACGAGTGTCTAGAAAAAAAGAGGGACGTTGGAGAAGCTCACATCACTGAAGCGCAGAGGCGTGATGTTGAGGCCAAAGGTGCATAAGGTGGGAGATCGCTTATGATGCGTAAAGTCCTTTTGACACCTGAGAAGGAGGTGGAAAGTTCAATCCAAAGGACCAGACTTTTTAGGACATCTTGCAAGACCAAGGATAGGGTGTGCAAGGTTATTGTTGACAGCGGTAGCACAGATAATCTCGTTTCAACCGAGATGGTGGAAAAGCTAGAGCTGGAGACAACTGATCACCCGAATCCATACAAGGTTTCATGGCTACAAAAGGGACATCAGGTATGTGTCACTAAATAATGTTTAGTTAAATTCAAGATAGGAGGGTATAATGATAAAGTACTCTGTGATGTCATTCCCATGGATGTATGTCATTTATTGCTGGGTAGACCATGGCAATATGACAGAAATGTGATTCATGATGGGAGAATGAACACATATACTCTTGAGAAGAATGGGAGAACCCATATGTTGCTTTCGATAAGGGATAAGGAGATGAATCCAAAAGTAAGCAACACAATACTTATCATGAGTGGGAAGGAACTTCTTACAGAGGTAGAGAAGAAAGAAGATCCACAATTCTTTGTTGTTAGAAAACCAAGGATTGTTCTGACTAGTACAAGAGTGGATGATTTACCAGAAGAGGTTCAAGAACTGTTGGAAGAGTTTGCTGACATCATAGTGGATGAATTACCTCATTCGTTGCCACCGATGAGAAGTGTGAGTCATCATATAGACCTCATACCAGGAGCTAGTTTGTCGAACAAAGCCGTGTACAGGTTGACGCCGCAAGAAAATGAAGAGGTTAAGAGGCAAGTCCAGGAGTTGATGGACAAAGGGTTGGTCAGGGAAAGCTTGAGTCCATGTGCTATACCAACAGTACTCAGTTCGAAGAAAGACAGAGGATAGAGGATGTGTACAAACTCAAGAGCGATCAACAAAATAACCATCAGGTATAGGTTTCCACTGTCGAGAATGGATGATCTGATGGATTGCTTGAGTGGGGCAAAGTATTTTTCAAATATTGATTTGAAGAGCGGATACCATCAGATTCGCATGAAGGAAGGCGATGAGTGGAAGACAGCCTTCAAAACAAATGAAGGATTGTATGAATGGCTAGTCATGCCATTTGGTTTGAAAAATGCACCGAGTACATTTATGAGGTTGATGAATGAAGTCCTGAGGGAGTTCACCGGGAAATTTGTCATTGTTTATTTGGATGACATACTGATTTACAGTAAATCTGAGGCTGAACACTTGAAGCATTTGGCCATTGTGATGAAAAAGCTACAGCAGGAGAAACTGTTGATTAATATGAAGACAGAGCTCATTTATTTGGGTTTTGTTATTTCGTAAAATGAGTTGAGGATGGATCCGGATAAGGTGGAAGTGATCAAGAATTGGCCATCACCGAGAAATATTTTCGAGGTGAGAAGTTTTCATGGTTTGGCTAGTTTCTACTGAAAGTTCATCAGGAATTTCAGTGGAATTAGCGCAACAATGATGGACACAGTGAAGAAGCGGCCTAAGTCTTTTCATTGGACAACAGATGCTGAGAAGAGCTTCAATCTATTGAAGCGGAAGATCATGGAACAACTGGTTTTGGTGTTGCCGGGTTTCCAGAAGACCTTTCAGGTGAAATGTGATGCAAGTGGGTTTGCCATAGGAGCGGTCTTGAGTCAGGAAGACAGACCAGTTGCCTATTTCAGTGAGAAGCTGGATGAAGCAAAACTGAAATACTCCACGTATGATAAAGAATTTTATGCTATCATACAGGCATTGAAGAAGTGGAGGCATTACTTGATCCCAAAAGAGTTTGTTTTGTACAGTGAAAATCATGCATTACAGTTTGTGAATCAACAAGAGAAGTTGAATCAGAAACATGCAAAATGGGTAGAGTATATGTAGAATTTCAAATTTGTGATTAAGCATATTTCGAGTACTGCTAACAAAGTGGCTGATGCTTTGAGTAGGAAGTGTTTGTTGCTGCAGGAGTTTCGAGTCAAAACCTTGGGTTTTGAAAATCTTAGGGGCATGTACGTAGGAGATGCCTATTTTGGAGAGGCGTATGAAGTAGCTGAGAATCTAGTTCTCTGAGATCGAAGCCCTTGGATGGATTATATGATCCAGGAAGGATTGTTGTTCAAAGGCAATCAACTGTGTATTCCGAAATGCTCCATGAGGGAGAACTTATTGAAGGAGAAACACAGTGGTGAATTGGCAGGACATTTTGGCCATGAAAAAACATTCGCGAAGCTGAATGAGTCATATTTTTGGCCAGGAATGCGTGCAGATGTCAAGAGGTTCATTGAGAGATGTAGAGTTTTCCAGCATTCGAAGGGGAGGAAGCATAATGCAGGATCTTATCAACCATTGCCCATACTAGAGAGGCCATGGGAGTCGATTAGCATGGATTTTGTATTGGGGTTGCCGAGGACACAAAGAGTTGTTGATTCCATCTTTGTAGTCGTGGACATGTTTTCTAAGATGGCACATTTCATTCCATGCCATAAGACCAGTGATGTGACGCACATCACAAATCTATTTTTCAAAGAGATCATTCGACTTCATGGATTGTCGAAAAGCATAGTTTCGGACAGGGACACGAAATTCATAGGGCATTTTTGGAGGACCTTATGGAAGAAGCTAGGAACTAACTTGGCATTTAGTTCTTCTTATCATCCTCAGACAGATGGACAAACATAAGTGGTCAACATGAGTCTGGGAGACTTGCCGAGAAGCTTGGTGACAGAGCAACATAGTAGTTGGGACCACATATTGCCACATGCAGAGTTTGCATACAATGATTCGGTGAATCGAAGCACAGGGAAAAGTACATTTCAGATT
>JASDQU011029057.1:19324-31333 GCA_032191745.1 Picea mariana | reverse complement strand
CTTTGGCACCAGGGCCGAATTGTTGAGGAGCTTCAAATATCCAGCAGAGCGTGGCATCTTCCAGCAGTGAGGGGTTTGGCACTTGGCATTGGTCTTTATCTCTTATCCAGCCTTTGGAGGCTTATTTTGTATTGTCGGGAGCATTTTGTAGCAGCTCATACTTGTTATCTATTGTCTATCATCTTGGCCATCTGTTGAGCATTCCAGATCGGCATCTCCATTGTAGCAGGTTCTTCCATTTTATGAATAAAGAAGATTTGTGATGTTTTGGCTTGTCTATCATATTGCATATGGTTGAGGTATGTATCATGGTTGTCTATTCTTGCTATTTGCTGCATACACACATATAAACACAAGTAAACAAATAGATCAGCAAACTGTTTGACGAAATACCTCACTCAGAAAAAGTTTAAAAAGACACCAAAACAGTGATGATCCTTGCATAATGGCTTGGGATCATCACATTTCTCATCATCAAAGGCTGAGTTTGACAGCAAGCTTGAGTTCTCTTTCAAACATGTCGTTCCGCTTTGAGGAAGAGACCATCTTTCTTTGCTGGGGTTGAGTTTACTTGTTTGGGGGCGATTTTCTGTGTTGGGCCAAGTTTATTAACTAAGAGGCCACATTTTCTTTTGAAGCTAGGTCATATATCCTCATTGGGGCAGAGTCTAATAGTGTGGAGGTCGATTTATTAGATAAAGGGGCGATTTCTTCTTTGCTGGGCAAGTTTTCTGCTAAAGGAAGATCGATTTCTTATGCTGGAGACAATATCCCTGTGCTGAAGGCCGAGTTGGTTCTTTGTGGGCTGATATCTGACTGTTAGGGCCGATATTTCTCTTCTGGGGGCCGAGTAGACTCTGCTGGGGTCGATACTCTTAGAGGAGGGCCGATATACTTACTGCTGGGCCGATCTATTGCGGATAGGAGGGCCAAGTGTGAACTGGTTGTCATTTACAGACCTGAATCTTCACTCAAAACTGCTGCACATGTCGCTGGGCTGATTCCTGTACCTACAGGACTGTCATTAACAACTGTGATTTGCTGCATCTTATAGTTACCCACAACCATGATTGCAATCAATATATTTGGGTTTCAATATTGGTGTTCTTGTAATTTCATCAGCAGAGGTTAGTTTTACATAGGACTATTGATACCATGCTTTTTATGAAATTGATGACAATTTGTCCTCACCACTAAACTAGAAGAAAATGCAAAAAATTTGCAAGGGATATTGCACTCTCCCTTCTTAAATGACTAGTTTGACTTGTCAAATCTATCAATTTTCACATACAATCTTATGTGACTAATTTTCAGATCTAAAAATTACTTCCTAGTGATGCAATAGTAAACCCTAGCTGTTATCACTGAACAATTTTACATTGAAAATTATTGATTGAAAATATATGCAGTGGAAAGAACAAGATCAGAAATGAATTATCAACACACACGAGACACAAATTTTCTGTTTTGTAAATTTGTCAATTTCAGAAATTCTGAGGGAAAAACCAACCCTCCTAGCCCATAGAAATTCACCAAAATCTGAGGACAACCTTGTCCTTCAATAACAAAAAAAAGTCAGCAAAATACCTGAAAATCTCCTCTGCCTGCAAATCTGCTTAGCTTCCACTGTACGGCGTACTGGTGTTAGCTGTACGGTATATTGTACTTGCCCAGAAATCTCACATGTGCGGCCGAAAAACCCTCACACATGCAACTGTATGATTGTTTTCTCCTCACACGTGCGGCTGTACAACTGTTTTCTCCTCACATGTGTGGCCCTGCTTCTCTCTCTTCCTCACACGTGTGGCCCTGCTTCTCTCTCTTCCTGACACGTGTGCCCTCTCTCGGATGAAGAAGAAGCCTTCCTTGGCTGAAAATAGAAACAAAAAATACCAAGAACCCTAGGCCAGGTTTGCCACAATTGCAAAACTTCCCTTTACTGAAATTTCCAAGCTTCTAGCACAAGTGCATTCTCAGTTATGCAAACTCTATAATTGCACAATGAGATTTGTCACAATCTCTTCTCTCTTTATATAGGATTCTAATGAGTGAGTTTAGGCACCCCTTCTAAACTCAACAATTAATTAGAATATTTTATTCCTCTTTGTGGGCGTGAAACCCCAACACAAGCCCACAAAGCCTATCAACTTGCCCATGAGGTCCTAGCCTCATTCCGAGGTCGATTTCACTAAAACGAAAGGTTGATATGGTGCCAACGAAGATTACCACATACCTGACACCTCGGCCTCTTGCGGGAATAACTCCCGAAGATACAAAAGCTTCAACACTCCCTCTTAGCGAGGGAGGTATTCCATCCTCCATCACCAGGAAGTATCTCTGTCTCCCATACGGGGTCTGCGACAATATCTGCACTCCAATCCTGTTGACTGGCTGCTCCCTTTGTCACCGAAGCAAATCTTGTTGTCGAATTCTGATTGGCTCTCTTTAGTCACCGAGGCAAATCCTGTTGCTATATACTTTGCCTCTGCTGTACTGAGTGACATTGTCATCTGCTTCCTGCTCAGCCATGAGATTACACTGATCCCAAATTGAAGCAATAACCAAAAGTACTCTATCGATCCACTGAACTCCTTGCCTAGTGTGGGTCTGTATAATCCTGTAGCTTCACATCTCCATCCGAGGCATATCCCAATCCATATCTGCTTGTATCACGTAGGTATCTCAACAATTTTTTTTGCTGTCAACTGATGTACATGTCTCAGAATCAAGGTAAAAGGTCCACATCCCATTCCTTCTAACTGGCTTCCTTCACTGAAACAAGGGAATCCTCCCAGGAGGTCTCATATCTCCTCAAAGTCTCTGAAGATTTTGATCTAGACTCTTGTCTGTCAGTCCTGGAAGATGTCTCTTCCATCTGAATCTGAATCTGAAGAGGAATACTTTCTGAATGAAAGTCTCTAAGCAACCGACTCTTTCTGAGATCAGGCTCACTCTAAGTCTGCATGCTCCCTCTGAAGCTTAATTCCTTTTGAAGCAATGGAGTCATCTGCTTCCTCTGCATGTGCTGACCTCTTTTTCTCCTTCATTACATGATTGTGCACAATTCTATGTCTGCTTCATGTTGCTTCCTGCAACCATCATTATAGCTCCCTTTCAAGGCTATTACTTGTGATCTGCCCAGAACAAGAAACAAGAACAACAATATCTCCATGGTAACCTCCATGATGTTTACAAGATAACTTGCCTGGAACAAGGTCAACTAAGAACATCTCCTAGAGGAGATCAAAATTCATCTTGCAGACAAGTCCAACATTAATACTAAACAATGAGCATTTACTTAATGGTAATCATACCAACAATAATCAAGTGTTACTAGGCTAGTAATAACAATGACAATAAGGATTTGTACTCTGATTACAACACATACTTAAACTGCAACAATATAAAGAAATATCAAACCTGATATGCAAACCACACTACTGGCTAAAGGACATACTCTTCATCCCGCTCTTCAACATCTGCTACATGTGCATGGTGCTGCTTCTTTCCCTTTTAATTTCTAAGAGGACATTGTGCAACATAATGTCCCATCTCCTTGCAGTTGTAGCATCTGATATTTGACGCATCCTTCCTGTAGCATGGTTTCTTAGGCTTCCTCGGGCTGCCTTCTTCCCTTTCCTTTCTCTTCCTCACTTGGGAAACAAGTGCTTGATTTTCATCATTATTAATCTTCTGTGATTTGGATATCAACTTGGATTCTTCTTGGGTACAGTTTGTCCATAACTTGTCAGATTTGGGCAATCTTCTTCTGGTGCAAATACCTTGAACAAATGGGTCCCAAGAGGAGGGAAATCCATTGAATGTAGTAGTCACGAGTTCAACATCTTCTACTGGATCTCCAATGGTTGCTAACTGGTCCTTGATCTGCGAGATCCTCATGAAATAGTTGGCTACTATTTCTGGTTTGTTCATTGTCATGTTTCTGAGTTGATGCCTTAGAATAAGCTTTCGACTGGTATTCTTACTTTCATAAAGTCTGGTTAGGGCATCAAACATTTCCTTCGATGTCTTCAGTTCTGATACATTAGGTATCAAATGATCCTTTATTGAGTCTGTCAAGATCCTGTTGGCCTTGACCTCATTCTTCCTGAACTTTGCTTTGGTGTCTTCTTCTTCTGGTTTTGGAAGCATATGCTTGACATGATCCAATAAATCATTATCTTCTAGAATGAGGAGAACTTTGTGCTTCCAACTCTTCCTCATTTTCATATAATGGGTCACTATGAGTATCACTACTATCCTCTTCTTCCCTCTCATGCATATTCCCCACGAAGACCATCAGAATAAAAAAATGAACCATAAACCACAAGAAGATAATTTTTCTCAAGTCTTAAGTGAACAACCTGCAATAAAATGAGAGAGAAAAAGGAATAGGAAAGAGTAGGAGAAGAGGAAAAATCCACAAATAAACAACACGAGGATATACAAAAAATAAAAAGAATGGGCTTTGGGCTTACCTCTTTAGCTCTCTAACTATTTGCAGCTGTAGATGGCAGCCTTTGTTCTCTCCTCCAAGGTAGTTGGAAGCCATTGTTTTTTCCTCCAAGCTCTCCTTTGTTTGCTCCCTCTAACTCTCACAAATTTTCCCTCTTGAAAAACCTGCAAGAAGACCAAGCTTCCCACTCTAAGCTCAAGCACATAAAGATGAAAGAATGAGGAAAATAGTGGGGGAGGAACTCCTTTGTTTCCCTTTTTACTTTACCCTAAACCTCCCCTAGGTACCACCTCCAAGTAAAAATAAAAAATAAAATATTTTTTTTACTCATGTCGTGGGAATGTCCAAGCGGCCTCACGGATCGTCCAAGAAGCACCCGAGGAGTGTGTTCCCTACTCTGGGAGCGCCACGCTCCCCACAAGGGCAGGGAGCATCCTAGGGAGCCTTGCAGATTTGGGAGCACACTCCCATGGGTGCTTCCTGGATGCTTCCTAGGTGCTCCCAACAGCATAGTTATGAACCCTTTGGGCCCATAATATGTGGTGGGTAATCATGGATTATAGGGTCATCCTATAGATCAAGCTAAGAGAAAATAATGAGAAAGGGTTTCAATATTGAAAATGAAAATTATAAATTTATGTTGCAAGGGATATGTCCTTAATGGATTACCCATGCTCATTGCTTGCTCGCTAGCAATTAATCAACCAATCACAAAATGAGGGAGTAAGAGACAAAAAAAATGTTGCACGACCTTTGAACACCTTGTGAATCATGGAGGTGTAGAGGAAAATCTTATCAACCTAGATCTTTCCTAATACACTTTACCTAATTCTCTCCTCGTAATCTTTGATTTTACTTCTTTAGATGTTCATTACTTTTGTTAGTTATCTCACAATTTCATCGATTTTTGTTTTATATTGTCTTTGAGCCAAACCAAGTGTCACAAGATAATATGACGAGCATGATGATATCAAACTTTTTAATTGATTTGCCAGGCAGATTACAACAAATATTTTGACTACATGGGACAACCTTCAGCTTCACAACAGTTAGTTCTACCTCTACCGCTTTCCTATTTTTATTTGTTCATGCTTTTTGAAAGTTAGTTTTTCTTGTATAGTAGAAAGTTAGAAACACATAATAATTTGAGTTCTGTAGTTTTCAAATAGGAGAAAGACATTATAATTTGAAATGGAAGTGTGTGACAAGGGTTCAAACTTGAAGCTATATATTGTATGACTAATATACCTAGTCTTACTGCACATCAACAAGAAGTGAAGATTTTGATAGTCAAATATTTTTAAACTATTTCAGAAATTTTTGTAACAAGACAAGACAAGACTCACCATACCTCTCCACCTTATGAATTTTTGTGTCTAAGAAACATTTTTTTACACCCGACACAAACTCATCACATTGCTCCAAAATGAAGCACAAAGGTATTAAAATATTTTTGGATGTTTGTATCTTTGATGTCTCCTCTCATCAATTGAAAGCTGTCAGATCCATAGATAGTAGACTGATTCCAGATTTCTTTAAGAAGCCACATATTGGGACCTTTCAGGGCTTCCTTTCGTACCTAGAAGGTGATATCCTGGAAAAAGTGCCTAAGGTGTAGGAGGAAATCCAATTCGAAGCCTATTTCTTCG
This sequence comes from Picea mariana, assembly GCA_032191745.1. NCBI lineage: Eukaryota > Viridiplantae > Streptophyta > Pinopsida > Pinales > Pinaceae > Picea > Picea mariana. The sequence continues at coordinate 25,228 of JASDQU011029057.1, read as the reverse complement.
TCTTCCAAGAAAGATGATATTCCAGTATTTAGGCCAATGTAGATGAGGCATTGCTGTTAGATTTTACTGCACCTCAGGTCTGGTCTATTGTTTCCACAGTTATACACAATTTACCCAATTGAACTGTAAACATATACACACTGAGATGTCTAACTACATTAGCACAGCGGAAAATGAAAAGATAACAATTAGATCATACACAGGTACACATGAATTTCATGCCCAAAATCACTGTTCTTAAACCAAGAACCAATGGGCTCTCGTACCAAGGACAATGGCCCAATTTTACAAAAAAGAAGAATACCTAAACCACTTACAAAACTGTGCCCAAATCTGCTGCACTGAGGTTGAGGGTTAGGGCATTCCTTGCCCCCTCAAACCCTCCTCTTCCTCTGCAAATCCTTGCACAAGTCTGGCCCTTTCTTAGCCGCTCCAAAACTGTCCTTAGGGTACTATTACAACAACCCTCCTGGCTGTCCTCAATCTCCCCTCCAAGCTGATCCAAAAGTCACTAAATCAGTCCTCAAGGGGCTGTCCCAAATTCTGGCTTTAGCAGCCCTTGATGGCTGGCCCAGGACTGCTATAACAGCCCCTTAAGTCTGCTGTTTTCTGCTGTCCTCCTGGAAGACTACCTCTGCTGCAACAGTCCTTCATCCACCTTATTTCCTGTAGTTTAACCGGCTGTAACTGACCTTGAGGAATGGCTGTAACAGCCTCTTTCCTCCCACAGTCCACCTGGCTGTCCACTTGTGGCAGCTCCCTTTCTTGGCTGCCAACTGCTACAAGAACCTGTAGCTGTCCACACAATTGTGGCTGCTCTAAACCTGCTGTCCAAACCCTCCACACACCTGCTGCCACCTTTTTCTGCTGCCCTAAACCTCTAGGCACCAGAGGCAGCTTCTCTTGGCAGGGCTGAACCCTCCAGCCACCTGTGAGTGTCTTCCTCCTTGCTGCTGCAGCCTCTCAGAACTAGCAGGCCGAGCTTCCTTGAGGCTGTGTCTGCCTCTCTCTGCTGGATGGGCCCTCAAGGATGGTAAGCTGAGCCTCTCCTAGGCTGCGATTGCCTCCAAACAACCCTCACGACCCTCCTCTCCTTTGGTACCTGTTATAGCGCAAGTTGTATGTTGGGCAAAGCCCGACCCAACCACAAAGCAAGTGCTACAACTTGGGAATCCTACACCCAATGTCACCTCGATGTAGGTCCCACACTTCAAGGGTAACTAGGTCACTCTAGGGAGGCGATCCCGGTGACCCTAGGGGGATTGAGATGGAGATGGAGAGAAATGGAATTGGAGCCCCTAGAGGTCAAGTCTAAGTTGAGTGAAATGTGGAATGAAGCTTGGGAAGGTCCAAGGGTTGCCAAGTATGTTGAGTAACTTGTAAATGGTGAAATACTTGCCCGAGACACAAGAAAAACCACTTTGCATTGATGTATGTTAGTTGGATCAGCAAGTTAAGCTTGCTGTCCCTAATTTCCAGCAATAGATAACAGTATATATCATCAAGTAAATGGTACTATAAGCTGCAAAATAAGTGCTAGAGATCAAGTAGAAAATACAATAGAAAGACTAGTTAGTGACTAGCTAAACTCAAGATGAAAAACCAATAGTCTAACACAAAAGATAAGGCTGTTGTAAACACTTGTATGCAGCAAATTATATCAGCCTTATGGCTGTAACATTCAATGTATTACAGCAAAAAAATCTGCCACTGAAATCCTCTCAAACGTTGCCAAAGAGTGCGCTAGACCAAGAAGAGTAGGTGTGCAAACTTTGAGCAAAATCCAATGGTTGATAAGAGAGTTGTTCAAGCAAATGAGTTAGGGTTTCTGCAGCCCTAATGGCTGAAGATGCAATTTTGTAACAGCAGCAAGAAGTAGCTCCTTGATGGGGACGCCCTAGTGGCTGTGAGGTGCCTAAAGCACAAGGAATACAATCCACTTTGCAAGAAGTAAAAATGACTGGAAATCACGTTTCCCAATGCAATATTTTATTTCTCCAATGCATTAATAAATGACTAGTACTCCTAACTATTGGGTTAATGGGGTCATGAAAAGAAAGAGCTAGAGAAGCTACCTCCTTGGGGGTGTAAGCCCTTTTACTTCCCAAGGCAAGTTTCTCTAGCTAGGGTTTAAGATAAGAGGGTGTATGCCCTTATACTTCTCTTAGCAAACCCTTGTTAAAACAATAAGATGAAGCATAAAGTGATGAAGACTATGGTGGGGGCGTATGCCCTTATACTTCCCACCTAGTTCCTAGCACAATAACCTTGACTTGAAACAAATGATAGCATGAGAGTAAAAGCCATACCAATTCAAGGAAAAATGCCAAGATAATCCACCACAATAGCAAGAGATAAGCCTTCCAAGGCTAGCGCATCACTCCCATCAACCATAACATTAAGAGATAACCATAAACAAGAGCTAAAAGAGACAATCTTGCCAAAGATAGCGAAAATTTCAGACCAATACTTCTCACAATGAGGGAGAGTTATGTTAAAATGAGATCTTATGATCTCTTATTTATACAAATGTCACCAAGGTGACTTGTCCTCAAATTAAGGGGTAAATCACAAGATTAGGGGTCAATAGCCCTAATCTTGCCCCCTTAACAAAGTAATATTAAACAATTCATTTAAAATTTCACTTTTTGCACAAATAAAACCCTAATTACATGGACGTCACCCCTTTAGGGGACGTTTTGGCACTAGGAGAAGGTCGTTGGTGATGTAGGAGGGTAGTTAGGCTTTCCAAAGCCATGTGTCAAACATCCAAAATTCTTCCTTCATGGTCAAAGCCTCAAACACCTCAAAACGTCCAAGTGCCAAGCATACCATCTCACCACCATGTCCTAGCCCCCCAAAGATGACGTCAAGCTTCAAAAAGAGGACGTTTTGCCCCTCCCGGGAAAATCGTTTGGCAAGTGAGGGCTGGGCTATGTTGTCCAAGTCATCATCAAGGCCTTCCAAGTCTAATCTTTCTCATCCGGCATGCAGGCCCTTGGCATCCATCCTGTGGGCTTATAGCCCCATGGAAGCCCAAGCTAGGCTTGTTCTCCGAAAACTGTCCACCAACTAGGTCCTGCAAAGACAAATGAACACGCCCTCCAAGGATCTCAAGTCATAACATCATGATAAGTGAATCCAATCAATAAATAAGCCATCTAAAGATGTGCATCAAAGATCACTATATCAAATAATTAATTGCTCAAAGACACTATGCGACTTGTCAAGCTTGAATATGGGAGGGTTGACAAGGTGTCCTATTGGGTAGATCTTGCCCTAGGTCAAAGAGAGTTTCCAAGAGATCCCTCTCTAAGCCATGTAAAGTGGATGAAGTGGTTGGGGTCAAGACTCAATGGGCATAGGGCTCATGACTTACAAGGGGTCGTAGTGTCTCATTCATGGGTGCCTTTGTAGTGGGTGTGTGGTACTTTCGTCCGCAATGCATTTTTTCCAAGCCCATCAATTTCCTTGTATTTTTCTTTCTTTGTTTTCTTTCAATATAGCATAAGAAGAGGTTGAAGGTCACAATATAGCATAAGGAGAGGTTGAAGGTCACTGCCCTGGCGTGGTGATCAAATGATGGCAATGTCACGCACAAATACCTAGTGGAAATGATAAGGCTGGCTCGTGATGAGACCCCCTTTCTCTTAGCCATGCAACTGAGAGCCATTGCCCTAGTTTGGTGACCAGATGATGACAATGTCATACCACTAGATATTTATGGACGTGATAGGTCGGCTCGTGATGAGACCTCCTATCCTTCAACTAACCTTTTAAGCGTTCTTTATTATATTGTGGGTCCACTTTACTCAAATATAAGCGTTTCATTGCTTTCTTAGTTGATCCCTGGGAGAAGCATTTTGAAGGTTTATATAAGGCTTTTATCTTTTACCCAACATCAACCCCTCTGGGCCTTCAACCCCTTCTTCCCATAGAATGAGGGACAACCCCTTCTTGGGTCAATACACCCTAAAATCCCAAGAGATAAGGAAATGGAGGTGAATAATGGTGGAAAGTGGTAAGTATGGTTGGGAACGGTACGATGGCTCATTAAGGGAGTTCCGAGTAGCAAATCCATCCCCAAGGAAAACCACTTACTAGGGCACAATGTCAACCACCAAGGTGAAGCAGGGAAAAAGGTATAATGTCGAAGCATATATCATGAAATCTAGAGCAATCTAAGATACAACATAATCAAATGGCTTAAATATTGAAATGATGCTAACCATAATACTGACTTGTATCTCATGGAGCAAGGCTCACTGCCTTCTGGAAGCTAGCTGGTGTGGTGGATGCCATTTGCAAACCTGTGACCATATGTGGTGGTGAGTGGGTTTTCCATCTGTGCAAAGGGTATTGCTGGTCATGTAGTCTCTCGAGTCTCGACACTCCATATCTGCAACCTGAGGGCCTCGAGACATAACCTCCTTAGTTATCCACAAAATGGGGATAACAATACCTTCCCAAACAAAAAAAGAACAACAAAGCTGTGATCTAGCTCTCCATGGCTGGACTGAGGTCACAAAGCCTCCTCACATGGCTGGTTGAGGTCACCACACATAGCTGGACTGAAATTTCCCAGCTCTCCCACTTCTCTCACCACACAATGATTTGTCACAAAGACCTCTGTCTTATTTATACAAGTCTAGGGGTCAACTTAGAAGCCCTTACACAAGTCAACACCAATTTAGGCTCTCTCTGTGGGTGTGAAGCCCCATCACAAACCCATGAAGCCCATCGTCAAGCCCATGAAGCCCCAACTTCATTGCAAGGGTGTTTGCAGCCAAACGAAAGTGTGATGTGGTGCCCACGACGATTCCCATGTGCTTGGAATCTAGGCCACGTGAGAATAGCTGCCCGAAGCTACACAAATCAACACTCCCTCTTAGCAAGGGAGGTATTCTCACGACACTCCAGAATCACCTGGAAGTATCTTTGTCTCCCACACTGGAAGTAACTTTGCTTCCCATACTAGAAGTAACTCTACCTCCCACACTAGGTCTGCTAGCACAAGTGCTCTCCAATTCGCTTGATTGGCTACCTCTACTGTCACCGAAGCAAACCTGCTCTCCAATCCTCCTGACTAGTTGCACCCTCGGTCACTGAAGCAAATGCTGTTGCCTGGCTTGATCCCTCCCTGGAAGACACCCTGCTCCAAGAAGCCTCCCGCTTTTGAGCATCATGTCTAGCCATCTCAACCCATGACACCCTCCTGATAGTCTTGGAAGATGCCTCTCTCCCATCTAGACGTGAAGGTTGGCTCCTACAGAACGGACTGACTCTCCCTCTGAGCCTCCTGACTCCCTCTGAAGCTTGATGCCCTCTGAGTCTCCTGAATCCCTTTGTAGTTGGACTTACTCTGACCTTTGGCTCCCTCTGAGCCTATACTACTTGTGGATCTACCTGCTTCACCACTGATTGAGCTACCTGCTCCCTCTGTACCTGTGCATTTGTCTCTCTGCTCCTGCTGGTCATAGCATGCATAGGCTACCCCCTCAGCCTATATAGGTTGCCCTCTCTAACTCCAAGACCATTGCTATGTTGAGTTTTGGTACCTTGGGAAGTGGTCCCCTTGTGTTATTGAGTTTCTAACACAGGGGGAAAAAGTGACCCTCAACTCACTTTACTTTATGCTATAAAGTCAAAGTGACTTTATGAGCATTTAAGTCACAAAGTGACTTTATTAACATAAAGTGAATTAGGAAACTTAAGTTAAGGGGGAGATTTAATCTCCACCCTTGATCTTGGTTGTCCTAGATCTAATCTTGGCCATTGGTTCCTAGGTGAGTGTAATGTCCCCACTTTGGGACATCATTATATTACAGAGTGTTATGATGACCAGAGTTGCCAGATGGAGTTTATAGCGAGTACAGGGGCTATTGAGGGGTATTTTGGGGTCCA
>JASDQU011029057.1:4131-19304 GCA_032191745.1 Picea mariana | reverse complement strand
TGAATCCCTTTGTAGTTGGACTTACTCTGACCTTTGGCTCCCTCTGAGCCTATACTACTTGTGGATCTACCTGCTTCACCACTGATTGAGCTACCTGCTCCCTCTGTACCTGTGCATTTGTCTCTCTGCTCCTGCTGGTCATAGCATGCATAGGCTACCCCCTCAGCCTATATAGGTTGCCCTCTCTAACTCCAAGACCATTGCTATGTTGAGTTTTGGTACCTTGGGAAGTGGTCCCCTTGTGTTATTGAGTTTCTAACACAGGGGGAAAAAGTGACCCTCAACTCACTTTACTTTATGCTATAAAGTCAAAGTGACTTTATGAGCATTTAAGTCACAAAGTGACTTTATTAACATAAAGTGAATTAGGAAACTTAAGTTAAGGGGGAGATTTAATCTCCACCCTTGATCTTGGTTGTCCTAGATCTAATCTTGGCCATTGGTTCCTAGGTGAGTGTAATGTCCCCACTTTGGGACATCATTATATTACAGAGTGTTATGATGACCAGAGTTGCCAGATGGAGTTTATAGCGAGTACAGGGGCTATTGAGGGGTATTTTGGGGTCCATCTTGCATTGCTCATCTTAGTTCATCATCACGATCCATTCCTCACAACTTGGCTTTGGTTCCGTTGCATTTCGACGATTTCCGTGATTTTGAGTTATTTTGGGCTATATGTTAATTAAATTCACCAAGGAGGTCGTATTGGGCATAATACTTGGAGGAACCTCTTAGTGTAATAGCTCATTGGAATCGAGAGGAATAACACTACAAGATAGGATGATGAGAAGTGACTTTTAGTGGCCAGGGAAGCCACAAGGAGGGATAAACTACTTTTTAGAGGTAAAATGGTTAATTAATTAATTAAAGTGATTTAATTAATTAATTAGTAATTAAATAAAGTAAAAGTCACTTTGGAGAGACAAGGTGAGCAGAGAGGATAAAAGAGAGATAGGGGCCTCTATTCTCTCATTATGTTGTTTATCTTTTGATATCTGGCTTCTTGCTAGTGAGCCCATGCTCTTGGGGGTTTTGAGGGTTTTGACTTAACAAACCCTAGAGATCAACACGGTGGTGAAAGATCCCACCTATCTTGATCCAAGTTTGGTCACGGAGGTAAAGGATTCCTCCCTCACCATTCTACATTAGATCTATGCAGCTTCAGAGGGATTCTACACCAGCCACAGGTACAGAAAGAGAGAGGGCACAACATAGAGAGTTTCCAGCAAGGAGGGTGCACTTGTGGCGCTAGTTTAGTTCGATTGGATCAGGGACAAGGAGTTTTGGAGGATTTGGCTATTGGGTTATCTTGGTAGAGGTCATAGCGCCCTTCTTGACTCATCCGAGAGGTGTTTTGGTGGAGCATTGATTTATTTTAAGAGTGGAACGAATTCTCCTAGAGGAGGGGCGCAATCTTGGAGTGGATCTACTCATGGGAAGGGTCTAAGCTTCATTCTTCAGCTAGGGATCTATTCTATCTTGTTTCTAGACTCCATATCTACTCTTCTAGAGTATTTTGCTTGCTATTGATGCCAAGGAGGAAGAGGGTCGAATTCTTGGGTCTTCAGTCATCCAAGAGGGCGCAAGACTATTAGGGGATTGTTTATTTGGAGGGTCATACCTTCACCGTTCAGCTTGAGACTTCACCAGTGGTTTGGTATTGGCCGTCCAATCATTTTCAGAGTGTTTGGAGGCCTCTAGCAGCAGGGCCGAATTGTTGGGTGTATTGAGCTTTCCAGCAGGGCGTAACTTATCCAGTTTGGGGTTTGGCACTTCAGAAGGCAGGGAACTCATCTTGTTATTCATCTATTGTAGCCATGTGGCCTTTGGAGGCTTGTATCTTCTCTTCTTGATCTTGCTTGAGGGTTATCTTCATTTTGATACTAGCTCTTAGCTATACTGTACCAGATCTTGAGATCCATTGTATCAGGGTCTTCTTCTATTATGAATAATATCAGATTTGAGGTATTTTTGGGTTATCTCTTGTATTGTTGATCTTGCATCTTGTTGAGGTATGTTCCATTGCTATATCTATGTTGATTATTGCTACAAACACACATAGAAACCATCAATATAAACCCTAGCGCAACTCATGAAACTTAAGACTGCAAAGTATTTGACGAAACACCACAACCAAAAAACGTTTAAAAATTACATGAAAAACGCAATGTTCTTGGCATCTTGGCTTGGGAACATTACAGTGGTATTAGATTGTTGATCCTCCCAGCTAGTGGGGATTAGCGCATGCAGAAATACAGTAGAGATGGATATGTTGGACTTTGCTAGAGAGATTGTATTCTGTGAAAGGGAATATTATGCCCTTAGTGAGGGATTTAGGGCTCAATTAACACTCCAACAATTTGTATCTATAAAAAATCCTAGGTGGAGCAAAGATGAGGTTACACATTGGGTCAACATAGCAGAGGAAAACAGAGCCAGAGCAGCTAGATGGAGGGAAGCACAGATTAACCCTACACCCATTAGGAGCAGACAATGTTGCTACAGTTGCAAAGTGCCTTGGGAACCAGATCATAGATGTAGGGGTAAAGGTAAGAGACACATTATTCAGGTGCACTATGACAGTGAGGATGAGGAGATGCACGGGGATGCAACCATAGATTCATATTTAGAGCAGTTCGAGGAGGCTAGTGACTCTTGCGCACTTGTGGAGGCCAATGACTCTTGTGCACTTGGGGAGGATAGTGACCCTTGCGCATTGGAGGGACAGTTGGATGGACAGGATGATAACACCTGTGCTTTAGCAGTCATATCACATAGTGTTGATGACCTTACACTTCAACAGAGTAGTGACACTAGTGGAGATTCACACGTGTTAGCACCTATATAGGATGAGCTTCCTACGGTGACTGTGACACAGTTGGTACCTTCTCAGACACTTATGATAGCCATGACACAGGAGGTCATTAGTGGCGTTGCTGATATAGTGGTGGAGCCCTACGTGAGGATTGCACACCAGGGACAGGTGGACCTTCATGAGGGACATGACTTGGAGATAGTTGATCTTACACATGTCTATGAGGGGAGTGGGTCACCTCTTTTGGAGACTCCATTGTTTGATCAGGTTGCGGAGACTGACAGTTTGATGGGACACTTACTTTTAGGACCAGCTTGCAGTGATGAGGATGTACCCCTTATTGGTCAGGATGACCATAGCACGTGTCTGGACACATCTGTATGAGATCCAGGCGCAGATGATAGTAGCAGGGTGAGTGCATAGGAGGATACAGCTGCTCATATAGGATACAGTGTGATTCAGAGGGATATAGTAGTTGGTGATGGTGTGTAGTGGCATACAGCAGGACCCAGTAGCACAATGGATAGGGGGCAGTTCAGTACCTTATCTTTTGCAGAGAGTGTTGTTGGGGATTCCAGGGTTGACACTAGTAGTGAGGGGCGTGAGGTAGCACCTCAACAACACTATGATCAGGAGTCCTGAAACTTGGCGGGACAGTTGAGAGTCAGTGAGGACATGATCATGGCAGCCACTAGGCGCATTGATGACACACATGCATTGGTGGCCGATTGTTTGGAGGATATTGATGGCACATGATAGTTCAGATGGGGGATTTTCCATGGATGACCTTCATACTCTTAGGGAGAGAGTGTCTGGGATGAGGACCGACTACCAGCAGGTGTTGATGGATAGGGATTACCTATTGGAGATTGGCGGGATGTATCACGGGGCCCTGAGGGAGTAGGAGTTGGAGGTGGATAGACTCACTCATGAGTTAGAGAGCACACGAGGATTCTTGAAAGGCACACAGGTAGCCCTTCAAGAATCGAAGTCCAGATCATAGGAGCTTCTTGAGGAGATTCGATAGAGATCCACTACATCTATCTTAGTAGAGAGTCAGATATATCCTTCAGTCACATTGCTAGAGGATGTTGGTGGTTTAGCAGAGGAGCACCAGTTGATGGAGGAGCATGAGGAGTACCCAGGATCACTGATGAGTATGGAGAGTTATGATCCGGAGGCGTAGGAGCTACCCTCCACGAGGATCTTTGAGACAATCGAGCACTCACATACGCATGGGGATTCTAGAGCCAGGGGCAGTTATGAGGACACTTCCATTTGTGTCCCAGGAGCGGTTGACCTTTATGTAGAGGTTGACCTAGTAGTACACCCATGACCCATGATGCTGCAGGAGTATACAGGAGATTACATGAGTATGCAGGAGCATACAGTTGTGAGTGATAGTACATAGAGACATGCAGAGGTGTACGGTGGGATTCAGAGGGACGTATTGGATTGCAGGGAGGAGACACACTTAGGGGAGCATGGAGATGCCTCTCCTTTGCAGCAACACATAGTTCTAAGAGATCACCTTCACGGTATCGGCAATGGCATGAGAGATGAGGGATGGAGAGTGGTTGACCAAAAGTTGGAGGAGTTACTCCCAGTTGTACCTTATGATTGGGGTTCGGTGATGATTACAGGCGAGTATTTATCATGGGTATCGGTGGACGAGCTTTTGGTTGAATCCTTGGGATTGACCAAAGCATATGATACTTTCCAGTCCTACAGTCAGCTACAGATGTTTCTGTTAGCCTTTCCTGACACTTTCATCATTGACAACAGTTGTTGCTAGAGGGCATCGATGGCACATGATAGTTCAGATGGGGGATTTGTCATGGATGACCTTCATACTCTCAGGGAGAGAGTGTCTGCGATGAGGACCGACTACCAACAGTTGTTGATGGACATGGATTACCTATTGGAGATTGGCAGGATGTATCACAGGGCCCTGAGGGAGCAGGGGTTGGAGGTGGATAGATTCACTCATGAGTTAGAGAGCACATGAGGATTCTTGAAAGGCACATAGGTAGCCCTTCAAGAATCAGAGTCCAGATTAGAGGAGCTTCTTGAAGAGATTCAACAAAGATCCACTACATCTATCTTAGTAGAGATTCAGATATATCCTTCAGTCACATTGCTAGAGGATGTTAGTGGTTTAGTAGAGGAGCACCAGTTGATGGAGGAGCATGAGGAGTACCTAGGATCACTGATGAGTATGGAGAGTTATGATCCGGAGGCATAGGAGCTACCCTCCACGAGAATCTTGGAGACAGTCGAGCACTCATACGCATGGGGATTCTAGAGCCAGGGGCAGTTATGAGGACACTTCCATTTGTGTCCCAGGAGCGGTTGACCTTTATGTAGAAGTTGACCCAGTAGTACACCCAGGACCCATGATGTTGCAGGAGTATACATGAGATTACATGAGTATGCGAGAGCATACAGTGGTGAGTGATAGTACACAAAGACATGCAGAGGTGTACGATGGGATTTAGAGGGATGTATTGGATTGCAGGGAGGAGACACACTTAGGGGGGCATGGAGATGCCTCTCCTTTGCAACAACACATAGTTCTGAGAGATCACTTTCACAGTATCAACAGTGGCATGAGAGATGAGGGATGGAGAGTGGTTGACCAATAGATGGAGGAGTTACCCCCGGTTGTACTTGATGATTGGGGTTCGGTGATGACTACAGGCAAGTATTTATCATGGGTACTGATGGACGAGCTTTTGGTTGAATCCTTGGGATTGACCAAAGCATATGATACTTTCTAGTCCTACAATCAGCTACAAACGTTTCTGTTAGCCTTTCCCAACACTTTCATCATTGACAACAACATGAGGGGAGATAGATAGTGGTAGAGGACATGGAGAGTTGTTAGGCCTAGACCACCTGATAGGAGTACTTTTACGGCATACAACAGGATAGGGGTGGATCATCATAGGCAGACAGTTGAGACGTTGTGCGTGATGGTGAGCATCTTAGGCCATGGGATAGCAGACATCTCAGAGGGCGACACAGATACAGATTCTCATGGGGATGAGCACATAGGGCCTCCGACAGTGATCAGTATGACACAGGAGCAGTTAGTGGGGATTGGAAGTGATAAACTTCGAAGTTTGCCATGGGATTCGAGAGTCCATTTGGTTTGTAGGTTGTTTCACCTTATGATGACCCAGGTTGCGCACACATAAAGAGAAGGGGCACACAAGCAAAGAGGAGCAGAAACACAAATCTAAGCAAGAGGGAAGTCAAGAAGGAGGGGCACTAATTCCAAGGAGGGTGCGTACTTCAAGGAGAATCTTCACTGTCAAGCTTGAGATCTATTGTTGTTGTAAACCAGGTTCCTCTAGTGTCTTTCTTTGTTGTAACATTTCTCTAAGAATCTATAATAAATTTTCTCTCCAACTGGTTTTCCCCATGGGGGTTTCTAGGGTCATGTTGACAAAAAATACCTGCATATAATTTTTGTGGTTTGCATGTTTCCTTATCAGCATTAAAGTGTAAAATATCTAGAGAGTATTTCTTGTTTTGAAGTAGTTTGAATTTGCTAATAATGGACAACAAAACTTCCTAATTAAACCCTTCAAATAACAACTTCAAAAGAGTAGTGAATCATTTCTAAAAGGCAGCAAACAGTTGGCAGCAAGTTCAACCCTAAAACAATCCTGAACTTACCTTGAAAACCATGCCTAAACAATGTAAAGGATAGACATGTTAGGCGACCTTTGGAACCTCAAAAGTTTTCATGTTGTGCCTGGGCTAGATTCTCTGGGCATCCAATGACACCTGTCCATCTTGGAACAACACTGCATAGCCCTACTTCCTCAATCTTTGAGGCTGAGAACACACTCATGACACCCATAATACATTTGCCACTCGCAACACACCCCCTGACTCCATCTGGAATACCACTTCTCCAGATCCCTGTACTACATGCTTGGTCCTCATACCAAGCTCCTCATACATACCTAAGTCAGACACTATGAAGCTCTCGAACAAAATCTTGTGCCCTTGTCATGTGCCGGTGGTTCCCATTGTATAAGAACCATGCACTCCTCTCAAGGCAAGCGCCCTTCTTACCTAGGCCACGAACATCCAATGAACTTCTGCCCAAGTCCATCATCCAAGTCACAAAACTCTCCGTGTCTACACACAATGCAACTGAACCTGTGTCCTCTCATTGAACAATCCCAAGCTGCGGTTGGACAGTCGGTCTAGTCCACTCTAGACCACCGCAACTCCTCTCTGCAAGTGTCCTCATCCTCTTGGGTCAAATACCTCATACATTGTCATACCTCGACAATGTGCAACTCTCCGGCCCGATGAAGACTCTATCTCATCAAACTGCCAAACATCCGAAGCTATTTCGTCTGTGCCAAAGCAGCCGAGCTGCACCCATCGCAACTCTCTATGACAAGTCACCGAAATTCCATCCACGAGGTTGTCAACCCGCCACACAACATACTGCTGCGAACCGAGCTCTCCACCAATCCACCAGAACTCCCAACCTGCCACACCACCGAGCTGCAATAGCCCACAACTCCTCGTCTGAACGGTCTGCTCCATGTCTCAAACCAGAGACCATCTGACTTGCTGCTACTTGCAACAGTCACTACAACTCCCTCTCAGAGCTCTCTCCTCAACACTGCTAGAGCTCTCTCTTAGAGCTGCCACCTGTGTAAATACCTCAGATCCAACTGCCCTTCTCAGAACCGTAGCTCTGATACCATGTTAGATTTTACTGCACCTCAGGTCTGGTCTATTGTTTCCACAGTTATACACAATTTACCCAATTTAACTATAAACATAAACAGACTGAGATGCCCCGGAAAATGAAAAGCTAGCAATTAGATCATACACAGGTACACATGAATTTCATGCCCAAAATCACTATTCTTAAACCAAGAACCAATGGGCTCCCGTACGAGGGACAATGGCCCAATTTTACACAAAAGAAGAATACCAAAACCACTTATAAAACTGTGCCCAAATCTGTTGCACTGAGGTTGAGGGTTAGGGCATTCCTTGCCCCCTCAAAGTTCAAACCCTCCTCTTCCTCTGAAACTCCTTGCACTGGCCCTTTCTTAGCTGCTCCAAAACTGCCCTTAGAGTACTGTTGCAACAACCCTCCTGGCTGTCCTCAATCTCCCCTCCAAGCTGATCCAAAAGTCACTAAATCAGCCCTCAACGGGCTGTCCCAAAATCTCTCTGTAGCAATCCCTGATGGCTGCCCCAGGACTGCTATAACGGCCCCTTAAGTCTGCTGTTATATGCTGTCCTCCTGGCAGACTACCTCTTCTGCAACAGTCCTTCATCGACCTTATTTCCTGTAGTTTAACCGGCTGTAACAGCCCTTGAGGAATGGCCGTAACAGCCACCTTCCTCCCACAGTCCACCTAGCTGTCCACTTGTGGCAGCTCCCTTTCTTGCCTGCCAACTGCCACAAGACCTGTAGCTGTCCACACAACTGTGGCTGCTCTAAACCTGTTGTCCAAGCCCTCCATACACCTGCTGCCCTAAACCTCTAGGCACCAGAGGCAGCTTCTCTTGGCAGGGCCGAACCCTCCAGCCACTTGTGAGTGTCTTCTTCCTGGCTGCCGCAGCCTCAGAACTAGCAGGCCGAGCTTCCTTGAGGCTGTGTCTGCCTCTTTCAGCTCGACGGACCCTCAAGGATGGCAAGCTGAGCCTCTCCTAGGCTGTGGCTGCCTCCAAACAACCCTCACGGCCCTCTTCTCCTTTGATACCTGCCCAAACAAACAAAGAGCAACAGAGCTGTGACCTAGCAGCCTTTCTCCATGGCTGGACTGAGGTCACAAAGCCTCCTCACATGGTTGGCTGAGGTCACCACATAGTTGGACTGAAATTTCCAAGCTCTTCCACTTGTCTCACCACACAATTATTTGTCACAATGACCTCTCTCTTATTTATACAAGTATAGGGGTCAACTTAGAATCCCTTCCACAAGTCAACACCAATTTAGGTTTTCTATGTGGGTGTGAAGCCCCATCACAGACCCACGAAGAACATCGTCAAGCCCATGAAGCCCCAGCTTCATTCCAAGGCCGTTTTCACCCAAACGAAAGTGTGATGTGGTGCCCATGACGATTCCCATGTGCCTGGCACCTAGGCCACGTGAGAATACCTGCCTGAAGCTACACAAATCAACAATTGCTACAATAGTCGATTTTTGGAGTACTATTAGTTCACGAGTCATGACATTGCTTTCTAAATATTTGACGAGTATCTTGGATCATTTTACAGTTATTGAGCTATAGAGAATCAAAGAAATTGAAAGTTCTCTTTAGGAATACGAAGGAAGAGAAACCAACAAACTTGTGAGAGTCATATGGATAATATCACTCAAGCTATGATGTAATAGGGAGAATTTCCTGTATACATGTCTCTTCTCATCAATTAAAAGCTGTCAGACCCATAGATAATAGACTGATTCCAGAATGCTTTCAAGAAAGAAGCCACATATTTGGACTGTTTGGGGCTTCCAGAAAATCCAACCCTAAGCATATGTCTTCATGTTTCAAGAGAGATGATATTTCAAGATTTGATCTTGGATCATTTTACAGATACTGAGCTATAGACAATCAAAGAATTTGAAAGTTTTCCTTGGGAATATTAGGGAAGACAAACCAACAAACTCTGAAAATCCTATGGAGAATATCATCAAGCTGTGAGATTATAAACAGAACTACCTGCATATTTACATAGAGCAAGCAATAACTCGACACACTAGTTTGTTGATTGCAAGGTATGGTAGCCATATTAAAATCTTTAATGGCATTAACTGCAAGCTGTGATAAATTGAATAAAAGAGAAGAAATGAAGTCTGATCCTTTCAGTTATATTTATGACACTGAATTCAAATATGAGCACTTAATATATTGGATCAAATTACAAAGATCTTGTTAGGGGTCAAAGTCTACCCAAATTTGAACTTCATTTGCAATCATTGGAATTTCATCTAGAATGTCTTTATGACCTTCTGGAAGTTGTCAACTAGGTCCTAAATCATGTTTTGACATTTTCACCATTTTAGGCATAGTTGACGTAGTTGACCTAATTTCCTGTCTTGTAGAAAATGTAAAATGTTGTGAGCAGAAGTGATAAAACTACTTACATGTTTATGTGGAATTAGCTATACATATTAATTGTCATTGTTGTTGATGTTTTTGTAGCTTCGGGGAGTTATTCTCAAATTGGCATTGGTGTCGGGCATGTGGGAATCCTTGTTGGCACTCACATTGCATTTTTATTTTGTGAAAACTCCTTGTATGTAGAGTTGGGGCTTGGAATTATTATTGTTGGGGCTTGGCACCCACTTGGAGGAATAAACAATTCTAATTTAATGTTGAGTTTAGAAGGGGCTCCTAAACTCACTCATTAGACTCCTATAAAAGGAGAGGCAACGTGAAGAGGCAACACACATCTTATTTTGTCATCATGGTGTTGGCATGAGTGAGTGAGCACTCTTTCCAAGGAGATTGGGGTTGCAAATCTCAGCAAAGAAAATTCTTCACTTTGGCAAATCTGGCCTAGGGTTTCTGTTCTTCTTTTCTGATTTTTTCTGCCAAGAGAGAGAGGCCGCACGTGTGAGGAAGAGGAGAAGTAGAAGAGGCCGCACTTGTGTGCCATATAGTTCGTACGACACGTGCGGACCGTACAACCACAGGAACAACCACACGTGCAGACTATACGATGCATTTATTGCAGGCCCTACCGCACGTGAGGGTTCGTACAACAACCAGATCGTACAACCGCACGTGTGAGACCGTATGACACATTTATTGCAGGTTTGTACAACACACATGAGGAGAATTGCTGATGCAGGGGGCTGTACAAGTGACGTCAGCTAGGGTTTTGGCAGATTTTTAAGTTGGAAGATTTTCTAGAATTTTGCTGATAGGATTGGTTTTGTCCTCGAAAATTCTCAATATGAAAATTTTATTGGATAAAATTTTGTGTCTCATGTGTATGGATGATTTCTCTTTGTTCCTTGTGCTTCCACTATAATTTTCTGTCATAATTTCAGTGTAAAATTGTTCCGGTATAACAACCCTAGTTTACTATTTGAGGTCACTTGGAAGTAATTTTCAGATCTGAAATTGAATGCTTAAAATTTGACATGGTATCAGAGCATAGGCTCTAGAGAGAGAGGGAGTCATCTCTTGAGACACAAGTTGTTGCAGACTTGTGTTGCTGCAGATTTGAGCTCTTGTTTGGACACAATGGTGAGCACTCTTAGATTTGAGGACAGGTTGGAGGGGGCCAAAAATTTTCGAGCCCGGAAGACTAGGATCCTTTTTCTTTTGGAAGAGAATGATCTTAAAGATTACGTTGAGATGGTTATTCCAGATGCAAATGATGCACATGAATTGGCAACTCATAGGAAGAAGGAAGTGAAGGCCAAGTGGGTGTTGTTGGATTCTGGGAAGGATCACTTGATTACTCATATTTCCAATAAGAAAACAACAAAGGATATGTATGATGCTTTGGTGGTGTTGCCTCCCCAGTTGCACCAGGAAGGGCTTATGGATAATCCACAAAGTTGAACAAGGCACTTGTTCATAATTTAAAAGTTAAGAAGTCCTGTAGAGCATGATTGCCCCTCCATTTTTTCTTCTTTTTCTTCTTTATGCATGTTCTATACCCCCATGGGGAATTGCATAAAATGAGTTAGCATGAGGTCTCTTGTATGTAAAAGACTTAGCTCCCTAAGACTTGGTTATTGGTGCATAACTCTAGAGTGTTTTTTTTCACTTGGTCCTTTATACCTAGCTTCAACGACTTATAATGTTCTAAGTTTTTTCACTCACTTCCTCCAAAGCTGGAGTATGTTCTGTCTGACTCTAGTGTCAAATGTACATTACCATGCTAATCATTAGTATCTTCCATTGAGGTCACTTAAATCACTTAAATAACCCAAAAGTCATAAAGTCACTTTTACCCATTAAATATTAAAAAGTTCAACTTGACTTTATAAAATCACTTTATAAAAAACCCTTTATAAAGTCATTAGAGGGAGATATGCTCGGTCGCTTCTACATGTTGGGCGCTGCCAATGCAAAAGCACCTCCGAGCTATCAAATCTAGCACTCCCTCTTAGCGAGCGAGGTACTTTTGGTACCTCCACCAGAATCCGTCTCCAACTCCATCCCCCCATCCGTTGCTGTAGCTGCTCCCTCTGAACTAGAGGTCTTTTCTCCCACTGCACTGGAAGCCTCTGTTGCTACCTCCGTTGATCTATAAATCAAAGACATTCTCCTATGAGTCTCCACACTTTCTTGAGCATCTGTTTGTGTCAACTCATACCTACCGAGTCCTCTGAGAGTACTGGAAGAAGACTGAGTCCTCGGTAACAACTCTCTCTCCCGTGCAACCTGTCCACTCTTTGACACAGACTCTGAATCCAGAAATCCACTGGATCCAACCACAATTTGTCCCAACAACCTGTACAATCTCTCATTCCTGACACCGAGCAATACTACTGTGTCCAGAGTGTTAGATTTTCATTAGTTTCGTTAACATTAGATTTAGCATAGCAATTTAATATTCTTTTAATATTCAATAAGCATATATTGAAACATAAAGAAGCAGATGAACAAGCACAAGAAGACAGAAAGATTTATCCCGGGAAAACCTTCTTCACAAGGGAGAAAAACCCAACAAACTTTTCTTAGAGAGAATATCCTTGCCAGTACAATATAACCAAGAACCAACTCTATCCATTAGAGAAAACCAACAAAGAAGAATACTTATCTCCACAAGAGATAAGTATTCTCAAGTACGAAGTGAATTGAGCAAGTACATAGTGAGCATGGAGTCTTTGGTAACTTGCATGCAACCAAAGATCGAGATAGGTTGAGTTCTATTGAATGGTGGAACATGTATGGCTCCTTTACCACATATCTGCATAAATTGGCAGTGAAGGTGCTTTCTTAGGTAGTTAACACCTCTTCTACAGAGAGGTGTTGGAGCACCTATAGCTTCATCCACTATGTAAAGAGAAACAACTTGAATGTACACTAGGCAGAAAGCTTGGTTCATGTGCATTACAACTTGAGGTTTTTGTCCCATTATTGTGATGTAGCGGAGAATGATAATTATAAAAGAGATGTCTTGGGACAACAATCCACTGGAGACTAATTTGGAGGATGGAGCCATGGTTTTAGAGCACTTGGAAGCTAAAATTTTGGGTGATCATGATTGTGATCATATTTCTGGAGCAAATGTGCCACCCTAGCCCACTAACAGGTTTCCAGATGCAACATTTTTGTCTTTATCTTCACAACAACCAGTGTTACGTGGGGGCCATGTAGCTGCTAATCGTGTTCCATGAACACTTCCACACTCCTACTCCTCTTCTTCATAGATCATGGGAAAATAAACTAGAAGTTTTTCGTGGCAAGAGGAAAACTTAGTGCATAGTACTTACTATTGTATATTAGATCTCTTTTTCTTTTTCATGTTTAGAAGTAGTCTCTAGAACTTAGTGCTTTGTCTTTATAATGACTTATTTTATAAACAATGAACATTATATGACAGTTTACCTTTGAAGTTTGAATTATTGATTGAATCTTACAACTCTTTGGTAATGAATATGATTCTCTAGACTCTAGAGTCCATTTCATTTTGTGGTTGATGTCGTCTGTTATAATCCGTTGATGACAAATTTTATATGATTGATGTTATATGAGTATTAAATGGTTGATGCTTTAATGATCATCACTAATCTAGTGGTTAAATGATCTAAAATCTATGTTTTCATGTTGTTTGCAGTTGATTTGACTTTCTGCATGTTTTTTTTTTTATATATATGCATCAAAATATATTAAAATATGTATTATATAAAAAACCCTCCCAAAACGCTCCTGCTCACAGGATTTTTTGAAAATTGTGCTTCTCGCTCCCACTTCCCGCTTCTGCTCCCTACTCCTAACAACCTTGGTTCACACTACTTGAATGTCTATTTCGACCTCCACCACTACTTCTATCTTGGGATAATGCACACGTGCCACATAGAAGCTCTATTAACTCATTCTACATCTCACTTCATGGAGCGACTTGGTCCTTGATGCCACACATGTGGATAAGGTTGTTTACTTGCACATCTATTTGGTTTGTCCACATATTGGGGGTCATTCATTGCTACATCATGGAGGTCATTCCACTATCTTGAACATGTGACTCATGTCTAGGAGGGTGCACTTGTGGATAAAGATATAACTTGCTATATTTGGAGCGTAGACTTGGTCTATCCCTCATGTTATCACACAATTTGTAGCAAGGATAAAAGGCTTGAGGTTTGAAGGTCAAACTGGCGTAACAGGAACCAATCCCACCCAATGTCACCACAATGGGATGTTTCTTTCTCTTTAGGGAGGTAAGGCCCAGGGGAGACGTCCTCGGTGACCTAGGGTTTTGAGAAAGCAAAGGATTACAGGGTAAAGTAGTTTTTCCCCCCTCACAAGTCACCACCGAGCAGATAGTCCGGCTAAACAACCAATAATAAAGTATAACAAAAAAAAGAGATGCACCTGCTTGAGACAAAGCAACAATGAAACTTGTTGCCGTCCTAATACACACTTGCAAACGTGAGCTAAGTCCGGCTCACTTAGTGTGTCCTTGGAGGCACAATGCCTAGGTTCACAGCTCACACTGTCATTTTGACTAGAACCTCTTCTGTCTAGGCTCACTCCTAGGGAAGCCAAGGGGGGTAGTCCCTAGTTTCTAGTTAAGTTTTAAAGTTAAGTTCTAGGAGTTGATTTTAGTTTGTTAAGGTTTGGGGGGATTCTAACCTAAGATGCTAAGGCAACAATGCAAGATGCAAGGTTAGTATGTTAAACAAGCCTTTTCCTAGGGCAACTAAGACTAGTGCCTAAGATTGGGCAAGGGGTCAACTAAAGTTAAGGAGTGATTTGTTACAAATATGATTACAAGATATACAAAAGAATAATTGAATCAAATATTAAGTACAAGATTTACAAGTAAAGAATGCTAGAGTACAAGCAACAAGCTAACCACTTTAAGTATTTGTGTGCAGTATACAAGGAGATCAAAGCATTATCACATCAACACGTCAACATTATCTTCACATAAACAAAAAAGATTTAGAGATTTTAATCACAAGTGTTATAAGGATGATGAAGATTACCCACTCTTAGTTATCAAACCCACAAAGTATTTAGATGTTTTAGCCCAAGGTTGGATTATTAAAGGTTTCTTAAGATTATCAAGTTTTAATTACCTTTATTAAGATTTTCACCAAAGCCACCTCCTCCTCTTGCCAAATGGCTGCTGGATGCTCAAGATAGTATAGCAACGAGGCTAACCCTAG
>JASDQU011029056.1:23596-48922 GCA_032191745.1 Picea mariana | reverse complement strand
GATGAAAGGTATAATAATGACAAAAGGTATAGGCAAAAAGGTGCATAGCGTGGTCCTAACATCCTCCATAAGTAAAACATTTGACAAATATCCCAAACCTATATGTAGCCTTAATGCTTATCTAATTCCCTTAGTTCCATCACTTCATTCATTTTTACCCTTATTTTCATATTTCTGTTGAAAATAAAAAATATTTATTTTATTAAGCACCCTTATCCTATCCACAAAGTCATGTGTTAAAGCCTCATATGCCCAAAGTCTTTAAAAAATTGGAAAAAACATTTATTATTAATATAAATATTTTTATATTAAAATATTTATATTAATATTTAATCCAATATTTAATTTATGGAATCACGTCAAATCATATCATGGGCATGAATCTCAATTTATAATGTGGAAAATTCAAAGGTTGGATGGAGGGCGCACATACATATCGGGGATTGAAGTAAAGAAGAGGTTAATTATATGAAGGCGGACCGGGGAATACTACTGTGGTTTATTTGGTGGACACGTGTTTTTACGTGGAGAACATTGGAGGTAAAAGCAGTTTGAATTAAACCACTCCAGCCCAAGCCCGATGTAATAAATGCACCATTTATCATATGTTTTATGTGCGACATTTTTCCAAGAGTGCATTTCAACAACAATTATGGAATTTCTAATAAATGAGATTCCTCCTCACGGTGAAAAGGTTTTACAGAGGTAAGATTTAAATTTTACAAATCAAGGAGACTAATGTTTATTTCCATGGAAAATAATTAAATGGAAGATGCACCTAAACGGAAACTTGGATAATTTTTATCCAAAGGTTTTACATAAGTAAAAGAAGAAGATAAAAGGTATTTTGCCAAAGACGGTAAATTGGAAAAACATTACATAGTAAATGTTTTTCCACGGTGAAACGGTAAATTGGAAAAACATTACACAAAAAATGTTTTTTCTCAGGGAAATGGTAAAAGCAAATGTTTTTACAATGAAATGGTGAATTGGGCAAACAATGCATGGTCTTAAAAACCACATGCATGAATTAAATTATGGAAATTTAATTCTACAGGATAGAAAAATATTTGAGAATTATTTTTATTTCAAATATATTATTCCCAAATGTTTAATGAGAATATGGATAAATGCAATTATATTTGAAATATTATGAGTGAAATTTCAAAGAGAATGTGGCAGAGGAAGGAGCTGGAGCGTCAAAGGAATTTGTGCACACCGAAGGAACTCAAATTGTATAAGTGTTAGAGGTTCTGAGTGTATTAATGGTAGGGAGAAGTGCAAGGACATAGTTATGGTTGTTCTGAACTCCATTGTAATTTTCTAGGACTGAATTGAATACATATGGAGAAGCATTTTGAACTGTTTATGAAAAGATTCTAATGGATATGATATGAGTTTTGTCTTCCTTCATTGTTCGTATTTCCTGTGTTCTTTTATTCCATTTGCACATTCTTCTGTTTAAATTGGAGAGTTAAAGGCCCAGAATTCGTCATTTGATGTTCTTGGCTTAAGCAATTTAAATTGTATGTATGTTTCTTCTTAGCTAGTTCAGAATTCATTCCTGTAATGCTCTGATGCAGTTATTTTTTTCTCTTTCCTCTTACCACTCTGATTAAATTCAAGTTATAACTCAGATTCATTGCCTCATTTAGCCTTTATCATCTGGAGAGTTCAATTGGATGACCATTGTTTTCATTCAATTTTAGAATTTTGACTCCATAGCCCACAGTGTTCCTCCCCTTCTTTGCCAACAACTTTATTAAACCCCCAAAACAAACTAAATCTAGCCACCAATTTCCAAAGAAATATCAAGTGACACGAGAAATCCCTCTCTGAGTTGAGTAGTCTAGTGCCTCAACTCTAAAGTTGGTTGAAACAGTTACCTCTGTCATTTTATTATTCATCCGGGCAAAATTTACAAAGTGCTAACATTTAGGCGTCATTGCTGGGGATGAAATTGAAAACTTTTCCCTGGGAAGAACGACATGGTTAAGTTCTAAGGTATGAGAGAAGTAGACACTTAGGAACATATTGGTTTTATTCCTACTCTGGTGACTCCACACATCAAAAAATTAGTTTGAAGGTGATTCCACTGGTAGAAGAATCCAGAAATTTGAACTTTCACTAGCGACTCCACTCTCAATGCAGAATCTAGCTTCCAAAACATCATTGGTGACTCCACTGTCCGAAGATGAGTTCAATATGTGAAAGGTATGCTCCAATGAATCGATCTCATATTCCTGGCTTTCCAAATCGTATTCCTCACACAAATTGGCAAAAATATTTGCCTAAATTCGAAGATGGGAAAGGAACTGATGCTGCCTTGCACTTGATTATATTTCACATGCACATATGTAAGCTGGGGATTAAATTTCATGAAGATTGTTTGATGAAAATGTTTATGGCTACTTTAGAGGGGAAAGAAAGATTATGGTATGAAGGTTTAAAACTAGGCAACTTATACTCTCTTAAGGATTTCCACATAACATTCTTTAAGAATTATGGAGAATCTAATTCTTCATCCTTGGTGTTTGAAGATTGTTGTGAATTTTGTGAACATTTCATTAAGTACCTTGAAAATGTTTTTGGAAATGAAGAGTGTATGAATGATGAAATCATAGAAGCCCTTTATGAATATTTAGCCCAACAACAAATAGTATCCCCTCCTCTGGCTGAAGATGAAGCTGATCAAGAAATTGTTGTTGAAAGCCATTTTCCTTCTCTTGAACTTGATAAAGACATTCAACAAGATTTCCAGCAAGACAAAGTGTTTCAAAGTTGTCTTTCTTCCCCTATGAATGATGTGGTTGTTCAAATTCTGAGTGGCCTAGACATGGATGAGGATTCTGAAACTGCATCTATGGAAACTTCAAGCAATGAACAAACAAATGACATAGATTTTCAGGAAAGAAACAAAACAATGTATGCCACTTTCCAATCATAAATACAGAGAGATAATGAAGAGTCAATTGTTTTATTTGATTCATTAGAAAATCATGGTTTTGAAAATACATTCATGGGAACTCTAGACTTTGAAATAGTTCATGATGTTAGCTTTTCACATTTACAAGAAGGTTATGAACATGAATTTATTTCCATTCATTCATTTGAAATTCAAAATGACAGTCCTTAAGCAAATTTCCAGAAGTTTAATGAAACCAAATCAGAATTGTTTAATGAACAAGAGGATGCACATAATATGGTTGTCACATTTGAAGATGCTCAAGAATGTATTAATGTTTTTGTTGAGATGCATGGGAAATTAGACAAACCTATTGTTTCCATTTCATTTGAAAATGTTCTCAAAACTGAAGAAATAGAGCAAGAGCAACAAACACTTATGAAAGAGGTTTGTCTTTATGTTTTTGCTCATCAAGAAGAAATGATTTTTCATGGTTTTCAAGATCCTCTGGCCATCCTATTACAATCTTCAGTGAAGGAGGAGTTTGTTTCATTCATAAGCTCAAGTTTTGGATTCAACTTGTGTTTTTAGCTGCCATCTTTTACATTTGTCTGCCTTCTTAAGAAAGATGTGATCAGAGAAAAATCGGGAAGACAATTGCTTGATTGGTTGCATTGGCACTTTAGCATCACTTGATTGAGTATTCATTTCAGTAGTTTTGGAGTAGATAGGAATATGAAAATAATCTTGTTGGTTAAGCATTTTTCAGTTTGGATTTCCAGTAGTGTGTACAGTCAGATTTTAGCGATGTATTCAGTGTTCAGTATCCAGTTGAGAGCAGTGTGCAGAGTTTGGTTTTTAGCAAACACTGGTGATAGATCGGAGCAGGGTACACATACATGTTTTGGGAGCAGCCCAATGGATCAGGCACGTGGTCTACTGTTCTTTGCTACCTCGCAGGGAGGATAGCATCCCCAATAGGAGCCTATGTTATCACCCGCTAATTTGTATTAATTTTTCCCAAAGCATCTTGTCCTTATGCTATTTTTCCACTCAGACTTTCAAACTTTTTCACCAGCTCCGTCAAGCTCCCATCACCTAAATCCTTCACTCAATTGATCATCCAAAATAGTCATGTCCTCCATAAATAAAAAATTTGACAAATATCCCAAACCTATATGTAGCCTTAATGCTTATCTAATTCCCTTAGTTCCATCACTTCATTCATTTTTACCCTTATTTTCATATTTCCATTGAAAATAAAAAATATTTCTTTTATTAAGCACCCTTATCCTATCCACAAAGTCATGTGTTAAAGCCTCATATGCCCAAAGTCTTTAAAAATTTGGAAAAAACATTTATTATTAATATAAATATTTTTATATTAAAATATTTAATCCAATATTTAATCCAGTATTTAATTTATGGAATCATGTCAAATCATATCATGGGCATGAATCTCAATTTATAATGTGGAAAAGTCAAAGGTTGGATGGAGGGCGCACATACATATCGGGGATTGAAG
The DNA here is from genome assembly GCA_032191745.1 of Picea mariana. Classification (NCBI taxonomy): domain Eukaryota; kingdom Viridiplantae; phylum Streptophyta; class Pinopsida; order Pinales; family Pinaceae; genus Picea; species Picea mariana. Next base: position 44,492 of record JASDQU011029056.1, on the reverse strand, counting down.
TAAAGAAGAGGTTAATTATATGAAGGCAGACCGGGGAATACTACCGTGGTTTATTTGGTGGACACGTGTTTTTACGTGGAGCACATCGGAGGTAAAAGCAGTTTGAATTAAACCACTCCAACCCAAGCCCGATGTAATAAATGCACCATTTATCATATGTTTTATGTGCGACATTTTTCCAAGAGTGCATTTCAACAACAATTATGGAATTTCTAATAAATGAGATTCCTCCTCACGGTGAAAAGGTTTTACAGAGGTAAGATTTAAATTTTACAAATCAAGGAGACTAATGTTTATTTCCATGGAAAATAATTAAATGGAAGATGTACGTGAATGGAAACTTGGATAATTTTTATCCAAAGGTTTTACATAATTAAAAGAAGAAGATAAAAGGTATTTTGCCAAAGACGGTAAATTGGAAAAACATTACATAGTAAATGTTTTTCCACGGTGAAATGGTAAATTGGAAAAACATTACACAGTAAATGTTTTTTCTCAGGGAAATGGTAAAAGTAAATGTTTTTACAATGAAATGGTGAATTGGGCAAACAAGACATGGTCTTAAAAACCACAGGCATGAATTAAATTATGGAAATTTAATTCTACAGGATAGAAAAATATTTGGGAATTATTTTTATTTCAAATATATTATTTTGAAATGTTTAATGAGAATATGGATAAATGCAATTATATTTGAAAGATTATGAGTGAAATTTCAAAGAGAACGTGGCAGAGGAAGGAGCTAGAGCATCAAAGGAATCTGCAGGGATCATGAAACGTTTTTTCTGAAAACTGTCATTTGTAATCATTGTAGAAGCTGAAACGTTTCATTTCAATTATTGTAACCAATTGCACACTAAAGGAACTCAAATTGTATAAGTGTTAGAGGTTTTGAGTGTATTAATGGCAGGCAGAAGTGCAAGGGCACAGTTCTGGTTGTTCTGAACTCCATTGTAATTTTCTAGGACTGAATTGAATACATATGCAGAATCATTTTGAACTGTTTATGAAAAGATTCTAATGGTTATGATATGAGTTTTGTCTTCCTTCGTTGTTCATATTTCCTGTGTTCTTTTATTCCATTTGTACATTCTTTTGTTTAAATTGGAGAGTTAAAGGCCCAAAATTCGTCATTTGATGCTCTTGGCTTAAGAAATTTAAATTGTATGTATGTTTCTTCTTAGCTAGTTCAGAATTCATTCATGTAATGCTCTGATGCATTTATTTGTTTGTCTTTCCTCTTACCACTCTGATTAAATTCAAGTTATAACTCAGATTCATTGCCTCATTTAGCCTTTATCCTCTGGAGAGTTCAATTGGCTGACCATTGTTTTCTTTCAGTTTCAGAATTTTGACTCCATAGCCCATAGTGTTCCTCCCTTCTTCTCCATCAACTTTATTAAACCCCCAAAATAAACTAAATATAGCCACCAATTTCCAAAGAAATATCAAGTGACACGAGAGATCCCTCTCAGAGTTGAGCAGGCTAGTGCCTCAACTCTAAAGTTAGTTGAAACAGTTATCTATGTTGTTTGTCTATTCAGTCGGGCAAAATTTACAGAGTGATAACATGTGTAAAAGTGGACCCTAACAAAATTAAAGCTAAGAGGGAATGGTCTATTCCCAAAACCTTGAAGAAACTTAGAGGATTATTAGGATTGATAGGATATTACCACAAGTTTGTCAAGAACTATGGTAAAATAGTGACACCTCTAACAAAATTATTAAAGAAGGAAGCATTTTCTTGGACTCAAGAAGCAACCAAATATTTTGAAAAACTTAAGGAGGCTATGTGTACAACTCTCTTCCTAGCCACACCTAACTTCACAAAAACATTTATTGTGGAGTGTAATTTATTAGGCCATGGCATTGGTGCAATTTTAATGAAAGAAGGAAGGCCCCTTTCCTTTCAAAGAAACCAACTTAAAAGAAAAAACTTACTCAAATCAATTTATGAAAACAAAATGTTGGCCATACTACATGTAGTTAAGAAATGACACCCTTACCTAATAGGAAGACACTTCGAAGTAAAAACAGATCATGATAGTTTGAAGTACTTCTTAGATAAATTATTGTCTTTAGAAGAACAACAAAAATGGGTTACAAAGATGCTAGGTTATGACTTTGAAATTATCTACAAGAAAGGAAAACATAATAGTGTGGCAGATGCACTTTCAAGGAAAGAAGAAGAAACAGGGGGTTCACTATGTGTTATTTATATTCTGCAATATGAGTGGGTGGAAGAAGTAAGGATAGAATGGAAGCAAGATCAAGATATATGTAATATCATTCAAAAAATACAAGAGGAACCCAATGCATTAGATAATTTTTTATGGAAGAATAATTTTCGATGGTATCACGATCACCTATATTTGTGTAAAAATTCCCAATTCAAACAAAAGGTCCTTCTAGAATTGCACACTTCTCCTATAGGAGGACATTCAAGGTTCTTGAAAATTTACCATAGGATCAAAAAGGATTTTTTCTAGGAAGGTCTTAAAAATGATGTTCAAAAGTTTGTATTAGAATGTGTGGTATGCCAACAGAATAAGCGAGAGACAATCATGACTCCATGTCTCCTACAACCATTAGCTATACCAAGTCAACACTAGGAAGAAGTTTCAATGGATTTTATTACACGTTTACCCAAATTTGAAGGAAATACTGTCATCATGGTAGTAGTGGATCGACTGAATAAGTATGCCCATTCATGTTCTCTCTCTCATCCTTTTAAATAAATTACAATAGCCACAACATTCATGGAAATAGTTCAAAAGCAACATGGAGTCCCCAATACTATTGTGAGTGACAAAGACACAATTTTCACTGGAAATTTTTGGAATGAACTATTTTCTTATTTGGGTACTCAATTGGCTCATAGCTCATCTTACCATCCCCAATCCGATGGAAAATTTGAGATTGTTAATAAATGTCTAGAAGGATATCTTTGTTGTTTTGCATCTGATAAACAAACACAATGGGTCAAGTGGTTTCCCTCATCAGAATGGTGGTACAAAACATCCTTCCATACTTCATAAAAAAATTCTCCATTTCTGGCACTTTATGGATATCATCCTCCATCCATCACATCTCCCTTGAAAGGGACTGCAAAGGTTCATGCGGTGGAGGACCACATACAAAACCAACAAGAGATTCTGAAATATTGAAGGACAACTTGGTTATGGCACAAAATAGAATGAAACAATAACCAAATCAACATTGAATTCAAAGGGAATTTGAAGTGGGAGATTGGGTATTTTTGAGAATACAACCATATAAACATATGTTCCTCAAGAAACAAGAGAAGGACAATAAATTATCACCCAAATATTATGGCATTTATAAGGTCTTGCAAGGATTGGAAGTATGGCTTACAAATTGGAATTGCCTCCATCTTCACGTGTACATCCAATCTTTCAGGTGATGGAAATCCATTCATCTACTTTCAATCTCTTTCTAACCAATTTTCTCTTGAATTCCTTGTAAACCATAATATTTTCTCTAGTGATTTTGTTGTGGAAGTGCCCTACTTGTTTTCTCTTCCCTTTCCTTCTTATTGTGAAATAGATCCCACATTTGACCCTGTATCCATTAGCAATATTGTCTAAACCTTGTCCCTCACTAAGCAGTTTTGTTTGGTTTTCATCAACAACATTGTCCTTAAAGACCTTTGGTTTCACCTGCTCCATAACTACATCAATGCTAATGAATTCATTATGTGCCATGAAATTATAAGTTCTTTCTTTCTTGTTGGAGTTGGGGTTGTAACTTATCCTCGTCCCTAGATATTCATATTTATAGGGAAGCTCTATCATCTCCCTATACTTGGATCCTCAGCCTAACAACCTTCATTATTTCACTAATTTCAAACTATACAGATAAATCCTCTTAGAATACATAGAAAGATCCAAAAATGGAGATGAGGGGCAATGGTGGCCTCATACCACTTGATTGAAAAGAATTCCCTTCAAAAACCGCTATGGGCTTAGCTAATTCAAGCTACTACGAATCCTTTAGGAAGCAGGTCTTCTAACAGATTGTCGTTGTTACTTGTATTGACTTTTGTCTTGAATCTCCTCGATTTCATAGTTAGATCATCATCACTTATGCACTAAGTAGTTTCTCAACATGATTTTCCATATTTTATGGCAAGTTGAATGGTAATCAATATATGAAGGGAATATACGTGGTCATTTTAACCGTACATTGTTTGTTCACCACTCCAGCATATCATCATATATATCTCTCCTTGGAGTTCAATTGAAGAAAAAGGAGAGAAGATGGGTCTATGGGTATTGTTATCTCTGTATTGAGCTCGTAGTTGTTGTAGTCTCAAGCTTATGAATCATAAGTGTAAGCAATACTAATAATAGAAGTTACATTGAGAGTGGATTGACAATGAATTACTATGGGCACTATTGCATTCTAAATCCATTTTGTGGATTTTCTTGGATTGACTACCACTGCCACCAAGGATAATATAATCTAAGTATAATAAATTCTTAGTTAATGATATTCTCATAATTGATGTTATCCTCCACGACCCCAACTCGAATTTGAGCGATAAGACATGTGATTGTTTGTTGTTTAGTAAAATTAATTTTAAATATTTTTTCTCTAATAATTATAGCAAAGATTTATAGCAAAGAGACTTTGAGAATTTGTCCACATCCATCCAATGTGTGATTTTGTTATACATTTTTTGGGGATTTTTTTACAGTGTCTTTAAATTTTTTCAATGTAGTATTAAGAGAGAGGATTTTCATGGATATCTAAGCATAACTCTTAACCCCTAAACCAATGCCACTGAACTATATGTTGTGTGAGTTGAAGAGTAATATTGTATTTATGGTTTAACCATTAAGGTTATCATTATCTCCCTTTATGTATGTGGGTATATATTTTATACGAGCGTTCATTTCTAGGTTCCAACTTGGAGGAAAGTTTCTCATTGTTACATTTACGCATTTTTTTATAAGAATCTATGAGGGGAGTTTAGGTCAAAATGTTGAAGTGATTAATTTATTTCAATATGTAAGATCTAAACTAGTGGCCATGGTGAGGTAGAACATTGTGACACCAAATCCACATTTAAATATGATATGGATTATTGTTGATCAAATTTGAAATTTTGTTCTTCCATGTAATTGCATGAGCATTTACAATGTAAATTGTTGGCTACAAGATTAATAATAATGCTTGTTTTCAAAAACAACGTCAAAGAATTTATAAAAAAAAAATGTGGTCCTTTTGTTGCCCATTGATTAAGGTTTTCATGTTAAGGGTGAAATATTCTTTTAGAGATTGGCTCTTGAAGGTATTCAAATTCTAGAATTATATTTTAATCATTGCAAAGTTTTAAAAGGTTGAGTTAAAAAGGACACTGGAAAACACGTACCTATTATGTGAGATTCTAAGTTGTCCTACCTACCCTCATGGGATAAGATGAAGTCACATTTCAATTAGAGATTAAGATAAGTCATGTTGCAGACACTCATTGAGTGGAACTAGATTATTTTTGGAAGTTTTTTTTGTCATTAGACCATAAACATTGAATATTTAATTTATTTTTAAAATAAAATGTATAATGATGTACAACATTTGCAAAGGTATTTCAAATAGTGTTGGATAAGTGATATCAACTAACAAATATTGTTATCTTGTTCTATGTTTTATTTCATGTCATCATATGTATCGATTGGTAATTCTTCTTTGGACTTTAGCTTGTATTGGAGAGGTAATTAATGATAACAATTTTAATAAGTGGGTGGATCTAGTAGAGGCCCTATCATTGCATTTCAATCATAGATTGTATTCCCATCTACTTGAACTATTCTTCAAGACCTTTCTATTAACAAGAAAAAATGATTACCAAAGGAATGCCACTGAGGAATATGTGAGATCATATAAGGTTTTGATAATGGATGAGTAGCATGGGAAGGGTGGTCTAGAAAACATTTAAATTTCCCTTGAAACTGGAGTGAAGGTGCATAAGTTCCATTAAAGAAAGCATTCCTATATCTCTTATCTACACCAAATGAGCACCCAAACCATTTCTAAATTAGGTGGTTTAATTTTATTTTTTTTACTTTGTTGGACAAATTATTAATGGGATTAGACCTAAGGGAGAGTTCTAAAACACTTTCTTATTCAACTCTCATTCCCATGTGAGAGCTCCATGTATTCAAATTCTAGTGATTAGGCCTGCGTTTCAATGTTCGATTTATGGGTCATTTCCTCTAATTTAATTTTTCCATACAATGAATACAAAATAAGTCTCAAGGAAATCACAACAACACATATATTCTCTCTCAAAAAATCCTAGAGGGAAAGTATCAATATTGTTGTTATGCAATCACCAGTGTGCTAATGTGTCTCATGTGCAGGAATTGATATTTTATAATCCCTAATAAGATTTTTTGTGATCTTCTCACCCTTGAAGCACCCTTTTTTTGTTGTGATAAACTTCAATGGATTTAATCATTGGAGGGGGATTCTACCTCCCTCCAAATAATTAGGCTTTGGCATTTCATTCCTTGGTTTATGCAATAAAAAAAACACCAAGTCTTAGACATCAAGGATTGTTAAAAGAATGGAAAATGTCCTTGAAGTTACTCTCCCAACAACCTTTTCAAGGCACATGGCCCTTTCTCTTTTAGAGTGTGGTTTAATTGGACATTTCACCGACATCTAGTTGTCTCCCAGGGCTAGGGAAACTTGGATTCAACGAAACTAGGAAGTGTTGATTAAAGGGAAATTGACCCACTATTTTTGTGGAAGGGGCTTCTACACTTTCCTGTTCTAAACCAAGGAAGACAAGGACTTATTCTTCATGAACGAACCTTACTTCTTTGGCTCATGTGGCATATACCCTAATTCCAAAACTCCATATTTCAACCTTGAACATCCCTTATGCAGTTCTTGTATGAATTTGTCTTCCTCACCTACCTCCCCACTGTTGGAACGATGATTCTCTACATTGCATAGGGAACTCTCATGGATGTTATCTTAACAAGGCTATTCCAAGGGATGACATGTTTTCCTATGCAAGGATATGTGTAGAGGTAGACCTATAAAAAGAGATTCCAGAGGCTATCCTCTCAACCCTGGACCACTGGAAGCACGAGCAACCCTTGGACTATGAAAAAATTCCCTTCAAGTGCAATTATTGCCATGAATATGGACATTTCACAATAGAATGTAAGAACAATTCTTAAAAGACTCCTCTAGTTGTTGAAAAACAAGTCCAACAGTAGGTAGTTAAGAGAAAAATGAATCTTAAATAGCTTGTTATTGCTCAACCATTCAAATCCAGCCCATCATATTTTGGGCCAACAACCCCTTTTGGATCCTAGCAAATGCCATCATTTATGCAGTCGTTAGAGAGTCTCTCTAGTCAAATTAATGAAATGGTCTAGAAATAACCAAAGAATCCAAAATAAGTATCTTCACCCTCCTAGGTGAATAGGTTCAAAGTTCTCTCTCAAGAGGAACCAACTCCTCTTTTATATATTTTAGTTTTTGCAAGTTTATATCATGTAGTCCCAAATCCCCACATCTCAAAAGCTCAAAAGGAAAACACAAAATTATATATTCAAGTGGACAACAAGGAATCTCAACCAAAAAGGTAGGAAGAATTAGAGCACCCCACTGAAAAATGTTCCATTTATTCATGTATGAACTCCAGAAAGAAAACCCTATATGGAGGAAGAAGAAAAGGAGTAGGATGATAATGAAGAAATATTACCCAAGAAGCTTGGTCAGAAATCATCTACAGACAAACAAAAGGAAGCCTCAAATAGAGATAAGGCCTTGGGAACCTAGTCTACTATGGAAAATACCCTCTCCCTTGGATTTAGAATAATCAATAATCTTAGAGCTTCAAATCCATCTCATGGTAGATTCCAAAAACCCCAAGGTAAGTATTAATATCATCTCCCATAATTGCAGAGGATTACAGAGTCAATATAGGGAGGAAGCTTTGAGGGATCTTATTAAGGTCAAAAAGTCGTTCATCCTTCTACTATAAGAGACAAATATGGAGCTTCTAAAGCCATTTTGACATGTAAGAAGAAATGGTGTATCTATGAAGGTTCAACATCAAGCTCACGTGGTGTCTCTAGAAGTTTATGTACAATATGGAATAACTCTTTTTTGCAACTTGTTTTTTCTCATCAAACCAAGCATTGGATACTCTAGAGGTTTATGTACAATCTAGAATAATTCTCTTTTGCAACTTGTTTTTTCTTATCAAACTAAGCATTGGATACTCACCAACTTTATTCATCTTCAATCAAGGAAGAGATTTAACCTTTTTAATGTTTACATGTCATTAGCCTACAAAGAAAAGGAAATTTGTTGGAAATATCTTTTATCTCTAAGGAACTCGAAACAGTCTCAATACAGTATAGTAGGTGGGGATTTTAATGTAACCTTGAATAATAAGGAGAAAAGAGGAGGGAGCATTGTTAGGGATTTATTTCAGGAAAAGCTAGAGGATATGATATATGAATGGGATCTGATGGATATCAAACCAAGTAAAGGAAAATTTACTTGGTCAAACAAAATAATTGGGTCTGAGTGCATTGCATCTCAACTGGATAGATTCTTAGTTCATAATGATTTTATTCTTCAGGATTATCTTATAGCATCTAATATTTTTCCCTCAACTACTTCAAACCATAAACCTATTATGTTGATCATGAAGGAATCACCTTATTTTGGGCCTCTTCCTTTCAGGTTCAATCCCTTGTGGTTGCAAGACTCAAAAGATATGGATGTTATCTTTGAGGCATGGTGCACTTGGATAAATGGCTACCCTATTCATATTTGGGAAAAAAAACTCAAAGCAATGAAGCTTTCTCTTAAGAGGCCCCTGGGTCTTCCCCTGCCCCAACAATTGGTATTAGAGTCGGTTCCTTCAGAACAATCTAATAACTGGAAGGTGAATCCCTGCAGTACAAATGGATAAAAATAAAGCCTTTTCCGCAAACAATGCTCCATTTTTTGATGGATCGGATTGTGTTTTATGAAGCATAAGAATGAAAACCTATTTGATTTCACTTGGGTTTGATGTTTGGAGTGTAGTTGAAAATGGTTACACAACCCCAAAAAATCCACATTTAGGTACAGCTGGAAAGAGACTCAGTGAAAATATTTCTAAGGTCGATAATGCAATTTTATGTGGTCTGGAAAAATCAGTATTTGTCAAAGTCATGCATTGTAAGCCAACAAAAGAGATATGGGACAAGTTACAGAAAATATATGAAGGGGATGACAAGGTCAAGAAAGTAAAATTACAAACCCATAGATGACAATTTGAGACCCTCAAGATGAATGAAGAGGAGAGTATCGCAACCTATTTTATTTTTGTGGATGAGATTTTCAACACTATTAGAGGATTCAGTGAAGAAATTAAAGAAAGCGTCATTGTGAAAAAATTGCTTAGATCACTTCCTTCAATATTTTATCCCAAGATATTTCCCATTGAAGAATTAAAGGACCTAGACAATATGACAATAGATGAGTTGCATGGAATCCTCACTGGATATGAGACGAGGCTAGAACGTAATGAGCCAGCAAAGTCATCAAGAAAGGAAGCATCCTTCAAATCATAAAAAAAGATAAAGATAAAAGAATGAAAAATGAATGACAACTTAGACAGTGAATCATATGTTGAAGACGCTAACTTTGTCAGAAAACTCAAGAGAGGATTAGGAAAATACAAAGGTAAGATTCCCGTTAAATTTTTTAACTATGGATAAGTAGAACACTTTGTTGATAAATTTCCTTATGCAAAGAGTAGAAATAACAAGGAAAAAGAAGATTTTGGTTTCAAAAAATACAAGAAGGACGAGATTAAAAAGAGGAGAAAATTCTACAGAAAAAAGAAGAATATATATACCAAAGAGGACAAGAGAGATTCATATGATAGTGACAATGAAACATAGAAGATTATCTTCATGGGTCTAGAAACACAGGAAGATGTCCTAGAAAATAAAGACACAAATTCAATATAAGAAGACAATATTGAGATTGATGTAGAAGTAGATCTTGAAGAAGAACTCATTAATGCCTTAGAATAAATATACAGACTCAAAGAAAAGAATAGAAAGAATAAAAAGGAATTGAAAAAATATGAAGAGGAGGAACATGATATTGAAGAAGAAGAGAAGATAGTTATCATCCTGAAGACTCAATTAGAATTGGTAAAGGGGATATAAGAAGCGGCGAGGAGTCAGCTAAAATAAAAGGAAGAAAATTGTGAAAAGCTAAAGGTTGAAATTGTTTCCTTAAGAAAGGAACTAGAGAAAACAATTGATCATTTGAATAGAAGCTTGAAGTTTGGAAAGAGCACATAAATATTAGATAATATACTTAGTTATCGAAGGTCTCCATTCATCAAGATAGGTTTTGGTTATGACTACAATAATAAAAACCCTGAAGAAGATGTAAGATCTAAGTCACCAACAAAGGAAATCGAGGAGAAGCCTAAAAGATATGAAAATATCCTTAAAGGTCCCAACAACTAAGAAAGAAATCATGACCAACAAAAGACTGATTTTTCACTCAAGAAAGATAAGAACAAGTTTAGAAGAGTTTCTCCATCAAGAATACCCTTTGCAACTAGGTATCAAAATATTTTTCTTGGCTATCTCTTTTCTTGCAAAACTTTTGGTCATAAGGCAATAGATTGCAAAGATTATGGAGGAAATAATTATATGAGAAATAGAGGTAGAATCTCTCACAAGAACTACAAGGATATCAAGACTAGAGGTTTTCATGGGCCTATTGATAGAAACTACAATCCATTTGCTCCTCTACATTACAATGTTAAATGTTGCAAATGCAATAACTATGGACACATAGCATGAAATTGTAGAAGCAACATGATAGAATATTCTAGACAAGGATACAACAAGGTATGGAAGAGAAAACAAGAAAAATAAAATAACGAAGAATATGAACTACCTTGGTATGCACAAAGAAAAGAACATAATGCTATCACGAAACAAAAGAAAGATACTAGAAAAGTTTGGAAGAGGAAACAATAACAAGAAGAAAGTACATCCATGCCAATGTAGATTGCAATCCTAGCACAAAATGAATGCTCAAGTCACATAACCAGTGGAATTTTTTTTGTAAAAGGTATGACTAGGAAAATGATTTCAAGAAGAGATGGGGCGGTTTCTCTTAATGTTAATCAAACCAAGGTATAAAATAAACATCCTAAAAATATGTCTGATGAGAACTTGATGAAGAAGAAAGAAGAAGATGATAATTCAGATAACAAGGAGATACTATTGAAAATAATGGGACATGCAGGAGAACACTATGAAGTTGATAGTGAATTTGATGTAAAGGAAAAGGAAATAGTATTAAGTGACATAAGAAGAATGTTGATAAGAGAAAGAAGACAATGATTGCAACCAGTTTAAGCAATCACAAAATCATATGTCAAAGAGATACTTCAAGCATAAAAAGTTGATCAACCGAGTAAAGAAGCCAACAAGCTTAAGGATAGTCCATGGAGGTATGGTAGAGTGAGTTTCATAAAAAAAAATCAGTTATAATGAAGAGTCGCATATGATAAAGTAGATAAAAAGAGGAAGACTCCCAAGACACAAGCCTATGAAAAGGTTTATAAAGTATGTGTACTAATACACGTAGGAGAAGCATAAACCACTAAGATCAATAGACTTAGAAAATATGAAGAAGAGGAAGCTCCATGCTCCCAAAGAAATTAAAGAATATGAAACCATTGATGAACTTGTTATGAGTCTTGGGAAAGATAAGAGCCTGAAGGAATACTAGAGTTGCTTGAAAAAATATATTAGCATGATGAAAATCAAAATTTGGAAGAGCCCTTTCGAAGCTATGAAGAAATACAACAACTTGAAGAATCAAAGCACGTGGAGATGTGATAATTTTCAAAAAGGGAGACTCACATAATGGAAGGCAAGACCCAAAATTATAAAGAATTTATCATGACAAGTAGAGATATGACTCTTCTTGGAAGAAAAATATAGTTGAGAAACAAAGATGCAATATTGATATCTGGATATGTTGATATTTTCCATAGGATTTTATTGTATGAAGTGACTTGCTATGTCAAAGGATATTAATGAAGATGATTTTTCCAAAAGGAGCATACAGAAAAAGAACAAGGATATGATGAAAGTTTCATGGAGAAGCATAAGCTCAGGGGGAGCTGCAAAAAAGACAAGAAGGTTTTTGGTTGCTAAGCAGGAAATCAAGAATACAATGTAAGGGAGTGTTGTAGAACAGAGAAAAAAGAGTACAATGTAAGGGGGATAAAATCCCTTTGCTATTGATGTCAAAAGGGGAGAGTATAGATAAAGGGGGAGATTTACATAAAGAGAGATGTGCAGGAAGCAGAGGAATACCAAAATAACTAAGTGTTTCCATCAATGACAAAGGGGGAGTTTTTGGAAATAGTGTTTTCATTGATGTCAAAGGTAGACAGAACTATAGCAATCATTTTTTCATTAATTTCATAGGCAGGGGGAGATTACTAAACCCAAAGAGAATCTAACCAGATAAAGGAAGCCGCTACAAATCAAACTAGAGGAAGAAGAAAATGTTTCTATGTGAATGAACTTTTGCATAACAAATAAATAGGCCAAGAACGAAAGTATTAAGCATGTGCCAAAGTCAAGACAAATGTGAACGATTAACCTAAGAAAAATTGAGTTGCATAACAATGATGAGAAATGGCAATTGGATGTTGGATGAATAGAGAAACGAGACTTAGAACAATCAATCTCGAAGCCAAAAAAATGACCCTGCAAATGACAGGTCCAAGGATCGAACTAGAACCAGTAACACAAATCCATGGATAGACAGAGGAAATGAATAACATCCCTATGCATTGTTGAGTTTCTGTGAGATATTTCTCTCGATCGTAAATAGTTCATGACAAGTCTCCAAGGGTTGCAGTCAAGCGTGATGATGATTTCTTGATGAAGTGTCGACACCTTGAGTTAAAATGTAGGTTGAAGGATGAGAGCTAAAGTCTGAGAATGCAAAGGATGCATAGGCAGGTGTGGAAAGTCTAAACGAGGTCTAGGTGGCTCAAACGAAGAAGAGAAATATCCCACATTTATTAGGAAACTCGATTTCAATGAGTTTATAAAGAAAAGGTGAAGTTACATAGTTTAAATGAGAACAGGCAAGTATGGAACCTCGTGCAAGGAATTAACTTTTCTTGTGAATAACTAAGAACCTAGAGAAGGTTAAATCCTGACCATTCATATCCAGAGATTAATGTTCAAGATCAAAAGATTAGGGTCTAATACTCGATGCCAGCTTAGGTGCCAATTCAGATCCATGTGGAGTCCAAGTTATTTGTCACGTAAGCAACCAATACAGTATGGAAATCCACGTAGATGCCATGTGTTAGGACACATATTGATGCCACATCATGCAGTATATGTGTATAAGAAGCTCACAAGGAATCCACCTCATCTGTAACATCAACAAAATAGATCTCAAAAATTGATTAAATATGAATTGTCACGGAGCAGCGAAGAATCATGAGTATGTGAAGAAATGATGAAGTCAGCGCGAACTCGTGGACCCGTAGTAGGATATCGAAAAATAAAATAATTTTCAAGAAGGAATCGTTTGGATGGGCGATGTCATCGATATAGACAAGAGAAGAACATATATTTCATGCAGAGTGCAGTGAGATCTCGAAAATCGACTAAGTGTCAAGACATTGTGGAGCCCGGTGAGAGATTGGAAATTTACTAAGTATAAAAACAAGTGAAGTTACCACAGAGCGTGGTGAGAGCTCGAAAATTGACTAAGTGTAAAAAATGAATAAGTCGGATGGATGGACGGAGTCTACAAGTGAAGAACAGAGATGTCTCGCAAAGCATGGTGAGACTTCAAAAAAATATTAAGTATGAGGAATTGGTCAGATGCAATGAGACTTAAAAAAAAAAGGGGGTTTATAATTATGGGTGCAAAATGAGTGAGATAGAACACGAAGGTGTATTCTAGAGGCCGTGAAATTTTTAATACAAATACCTTAGACCCACGGTGAAATACTTGGAAATGATTTTAAGTATAGGTGCAAAAATGATTCTAAGTATAGGTGAAAAATAAGTGTGATGGAAGTCTAGCATCTAGTATGGAGGCCATGAAAGATTGAACGATGGACTTAGATCTGCGGTAGAAGAAGCGATGCTTTAAACCAATCAACGATCGATATCTACCCATGGACCTAATCCAATGGATTTTGAGTGACGAGGTTGTGCTATGAGATCCAAAGACCATTGAATGAGATTAACGACAGGGATTTAATTGAGAAGATGATCAAACAACGACTCTACATTGTGATTGCATAGTATGTTCTGGCGGACAGTAAACATGTTAAGTTTTAAGCTATTATTAGGTTTCTTTTCAATTTACTAGATAACCATAGCATAGATAGGATCACTGAGAGAAACACAATCACAAGATACACAAAATTTATCTTGGGAAACCCTCATGGGGGAGAAAACTGAGCAAAAACTTCCTTAATATAGATAGCCAATACAATGCCAAGACAATAAATGAAAACACTAGATAATATCCAACACTGAGAAATGTGCCTCTCTCTTCCTTATTCTCCCAACTGCAGCTACCAAACTTGTGCACTAGATGAGAGAATGAGTGAGTGAGATAATGAGGTGTTGGCTTCCTTTATTTATACAAACTGGCAGGTGCTAGAAAGGTGTCTCTTCACTAGGAAGGGCTAACTTGTCTTCTTAGTGGTTAAAACCACTTTAATTATCCTGGGGACCAACTTCTCAATTTGCACGATATAGTTAGGGTTTGACCAATCGACAAAAGGGGATTTGGTCAATTACAATGCCTGACATGATCAATACACAAAAGGGGTTTGATCTAATGAATAACAACTCAATAATAAATAGAATACTCTTTGTAGTTACAATATTTCAACACTCCCCATTAACAAGAAGGGTATTCTACAACATCATCAAGAGAGAGAGAGAGGGAAACAACCATCAACAACATCTGGAACATTGATTGGCATATCTATAAATCATCGAAAGTTTTTCTCATCATCAATATCATAATCCACAGCAGGGAGATGGAATGGAATCATCATCATCTACATCAACATGGATTAGTATAACAATAATACATCATCATCATCAATAACAACACAAATTAGATACAACATCAACAACAAAAATATCACATCACGAAGGCTGGAGCATCATCAACATTAGCACTAGGATGGAAATCTTCAGCACGAAGCTGGAATCTCAACAACATCAACATGAAGCTGGAAATATTCATCATGAGGTTGGCATCACAAAAACATCAACACGAAGTTGGAAATCTTCAGCACGAGGCTGGCATCACAAAAACATTAGCACGAAGCTGCAAATCTTCAGCACGAGGTTGGCATCACAACAACATCAACACGAAGCTAGAAATATTAAGCACAAGGCTGGCATCACAACAACATCAACACGAAGCTGGAAATCTTCAACATGAAGCTAGTATCTCAACAACATCAGCACGAAGCTGTAAATCTTCAGCATGAGGCTAGCATCACAACAACATCAGCATGAAGCTAGAAATCTTCAGCACAAGGCTGGCATCAACACTACTCCCCCTTTCAAGGGAGGTCCTTTTGGAATACACCAATATTATCTCGAAAGTGCTCAAACTTTACACGAGACAAAGGCTTGGTAAACAAATCTGCAATCTATTCATTTGTGCTAACATATTGGATCTTTATGGATCCTCTCTACACCATATCACAAATGTAATGATATCAGATTTCTATGTGTTCTGAATTTTCATGGAACACAGGGTTCTTTGTCATCTTTATGCGACTCTGGTTATCACATAGAATCACGGTTGCTTCCATCTTCAGATTGAATAGACTTGTCAACAACTTTCGAAGCAATATGGCTTCACAATTGGAGAACATGCAGAAATGTATTCTGCTTCTGTCGTGTTGACAGAAATACGTGATTGCTTCCTACTTTGCCATGAGATCATGGTTGACCCCAAACTGAAACAACATCCTAAAGTGCTCTTTCTGTCAGAGACACTTCCATCCCAATCTAAATTGGTATAACCACTCAGTCTGAAGTCATGATCTCCATTATAACTGAGACCAAAATCTAATGTACCCTTAAGGTACATCATCACATGTTTTGCAATAACCAGGTGAACACATCTGGTCTCTACCAGAAATTGACTCAAGGTGTTCACAACAAAACATATATCTAGCCTGGTGTTCGTAAGATACATCAACGATCCAATGATATGTCTATACAGCATAACATCAATCAATTCTGACGAAGTGTCAACCGAGAGCTTCAACTTTGTTTCCATGGGTGTATTCATGGATTTGCAGTCCAACATATCAAACCTTTTTCAGTATTTCAACTGCATACTTCCCTTGGTTGAGGAAGATATTCTCTGGGCTCTGCTAGACCTCAAGGCCTAGGAAATAGTGCATTAGGCCAAGGTCTTTCATCTCAAATTCTGAGAGATTCTTCTTACAATTAATGATGGTATTTTCTTCTACAGTTAGAAATAATTCATCCACGTATAACAACAATATAACATGATCATCATTCATAACCTTTAAGTAAAGGTTAGAGTCAAATTTACTCTTGGTAAAGCCCAAGCTCGTCAGGAAACTCTCAATTCTTCCATACCAAGCTCTAGGATCTTGTTTCAATCCATACAGAGCCTTCTTCAATATGCATACATGATTCTTTTTGTCTTCAACTTCAAACCCTTGAGGTTGTTCTATATACACTTCTTCTTCAATGACACCATTTAAGAAGGTTGTTTTCACATCCATCTGGTGTAACTTCCAATTCATATTAGCTGCAAGGGATATGATGGTTCTGATTGAAGTGTATCTGGCTACAGGAGAAACTGTATATTCATAATCAATGCCTTCCTTTTGAGAAAATCCACGAGCTACAAATATTTCTTTAAATTTCCCAATGCTTCCATCAACAACATGTTTTATTTTGTATAACCATTTGGAAGATACCACATCCTTGTTCTCCAGTCTGGGAACTATTTCCCATACATCATTCTTTATAATGGATTGGTATTCTTTTGTCATCGCATCTGGCCATTATTTCTTCTGAATGGCTTCTTCAAAGAAAGTAGGCTCCTTCTCTAAAATATCACACATCAAATCCATGTAAATAGAGAATGGATTGGGTTTCTTGACTTGTCTCATGGTTCCTTCAAGGGCACCATACTTCTCTCCATCTTGAATGAGTTCCCTTGCCCAGGCTAGCTTTATCTTGTGGGAGATCATCATCTAGGGAGGTTCTTGAGATTCTATTATGTCATTATCTTCTAGAATCTCCTCATCATGGGAAGTTATGACTTCCCTTACTGGTTCTGCAACTCTGGGAGCCATAGGTTCTTCTTCATATACTTCTTCAAGTTGGCATCTTCTTGATTTCTTGAGTGTTTCATCTTCATCGAAGGTTACATATATGTTGATCTCAATATGATGGTAACCTGGTATGTATATTTTGAAGGCCTTGGAGACCTGACAGTATCCAAAAAATATTCCCTTCTTTCCTAAAGGGTCCATCTTGGTTCTCTTCTCTTTTGGAACATGTACAAATACGAGACAACCAAATATTTTGAGATGACTTTCTTCTGGCTTATTTCTGGAGAACATCTCTTAAAGGGTCTTGAACCCAAGTGCACTATGGGACAATATGTTATGTACATACATTGTTGTTCTTGTTGCTTATTCCCATAAGTGCATTGGAAGATCCTAATCATGGATCATAGTCTTCATTGCTTCCATTATAGTTTTGTTCTTTCTTTCTGCTACAACATTTTATTAAGGATTGTAGGGAGTGGTGAGCTCCCTCTTGATCCTGGCATATTTGCAAAATTTTATAAACTATTTTGAGGTGTATTCTCCTCCATTATCTGACCTGAGTATCTTGATCTTTCTTTCAGAGAGATTCTCTATCAAGGCTTTGAATTCCTTGAATTTACCGAACACTTCATCTTTTGATTTCAAAAAGTAAACCCAGGTTTTGCGAGAATAGTCATCAATAAAAGACACATAGTATCTCTGACAGAAAGAGCATCCTGAAGTAAAACCTTGGTCCTTTTCATTTTTTCTTCGTTTACAAGTCCTTCAATCTTCATAATGGATCTCTATTTTTCAATAGAAGTATGAACTTGATTTACTTCAACGGTTTGGCCTGGTTGATTGCAAACCTATGCCCACTCCATTTTAGTTAAGTGTTACACCTTTTTCCAGTTATTCTACATTGCACATTAATCATTTGTTGTATATGCAACTGGTTGGGATTTTTCTTCATTTGAATCATACTCACCCTCACATTTGTCTTACAGTTGGACTTGTCTCTTGATTGTCTCAAGATCCTCATGAGAGTCATTAGAAGGAAGTAGAGTGTATTCTAAGGTACATTATGGGAACTGCCAATTTTGGAATTTATTACACCTCAGGTGCTTCTCAGTTTGTTGGATTATGATATTTTGTTGGTTTAATTGATGATCGGAAGTCCGCTTGTAGTTTTTTCTATCACCTTGGTTACAGTCTTATTGCATGGTCTTGCAAGAAGAAAACAAAGATTGCATTATCCTTTGCAGAAGTTGAATATTGTGTGTTGCAATTCTTGTTAGTCAACAATTTCTTGGCTTTGATAGCTTATGAAAGACGTTAACATTCAACGAGATCATACCACTACTCTTTGGTGTGATAATCAGACTACCATACATATTTTTCACAAATCAATGGAGCATCAACGAACTAAACACATTGAGATTCGCATGCACTTCATTCGAAAACTCATATAGGATGGTTTTTTCATCTTGGAGTATTTTTTATCCAAATGGATGTCAGTGGAATCCCACCTATTCCAACTGATTCATTTTGGCATTTTTCCAGTTTGGCAGTTTTTTTCCTAGTTTTCGGGTCCCTGACTACTGAGGTCGTTTTGAGGCCCTAAACAACGTTTTTAGGGCCCGCCACAATCAAACTATAAACACAATAAAATTCTGATGGAAACATGTGTATTCCTCAGATAAACCTTTCCAACGGGCTATTTTGCGCCTAAAACGAAGATCGTATGCAAAATTTACGACCACAGGAAGTTGATGTCCTAACTTACCCCATCGGGGCCCACATAACTTTTGGCTTTTCATTCCCTAGGGTTAATTTTTTTGGATGTCTAGGGTTTTTGGCATTCCTGTTTATTGTAAAAAGTTTAAAAAGGCCTCTAGAGCCTCACTGTACTCATCTTCTTGCGAATGAGCACAGCCATCACATCTCTTTCAGAGATAAGCCGCCACCATTCTAGCAATCTTGTTTTCCACTGCATTTTATTCTTTCAGTTTATTTCATTTTTGAATAGAAACCAGATTCATTGTATATTTTTTATTTTGTGTTAAACATATTTTAATAATAATTTGTATTCATTTCATTCTTCTCATAAAATTTGGATCAGTGGTATCAAAGCAATATGCTCCTTATCGTTCTTAATGTAGGTCCCCAATGAGGTCAGGGTACAAAGAATTGGGTCTCAAGTTTGTTTCTCTTGAGGAAAAAAGCTCTCACACACCCAAGAAACCTCTCATGGTGGGAGAAAAGAAATACGACAGGACAGGATATCCTTTCAAAATGTTTCTCGAGGAATTCCTCATGCAACAGAGGAAAGATATGATGGATATTTTTGCATAAATCCTTCGGAGACTACCAACAGGCGATGCATCTTCCTAAAACGGAGGCACCGCCCCCTTCAAGGTACAAATCAACTTTGATATTCCTATATTTGAAGGTCATATAGACACATATGTTGTAGACAAATGGTTGAATCTACTAGAAGGGTATTTCTCTATCCATAACTTCTTGAATAGAGAAAAGATTACTTTTGTGCTCCTCAAAGTCGTTCCCCATGTCAAAGATTGGTGGGAACCTTTCTATGAGAAAAAGGAAATAGAGGAACCCTCATTATTTATAGTAGCGGTCACCTAGGAGTCCTTCAGGGATGTTATTAAGGAACAATACTACCATGTTGGGAGTTATAACGACCTGTACACAAAATGGATCACACTGCGGCATGAAAGAGACCAAGCAGTGCCCAATGTCACAAATATCTTCCATACCTTGCACACCAAGTTGGGTATCAAAGATTCTGAGTAACATCTGGTGCTCAAGTATCACGGTGGTCTACATAGATACATCTAGGCCAAAATGGAGTTTTTGTACATATCTTCCTTTGGCGCGGCCTACCGATATGTCCTCAAAATCAAGCAGAAGCTCAAACAAAAGACGTGGCAATTTAGTCCTGGAAACTCCTCGCAGCAAAATCCAGGAAAGGGAGACCCCAACCCACAAAACAAAGGATAGAGAAAATATGGATAGCCTCAGGAAAACCAGTCCAATCCGCAATCAAAGAAGGACACCAAAAAGACAAAGAAAGATAACAGGAAGTGGTGTGACTTACATAAGAGACCATGGCATAACACTGATGATTTCCATTCAAAGTAGTCGTTGGTGGCTGAGGTGAAAGCCTCTAAATCAGATGTGGGTTCTGACTCTGAGTCAGAACCAGAAAGGGGGAGACAGATCATTGATGCAGAACCCAGTGCTACCACCAAGCTCCAGCTCAGTGAACCAGACGAGCCAGAGGAAGGCGAGCGCCTTTTTCTTTCACAAATGTTGGTGAAGGGTACCTCGTTGCACTTCATCGTTGATATCGGTAGCCAAAAGAACCTCATCTCACCAGAGATTTTCAAGCAACTCGCCCTACCAACAACGTCGCACCCACAACCCTACACCATTGGGTAGCTCCGCCAAGGAAGCGATATCCATGTC
>JASDQU011029056.1:0-14058 GCA_032191745.1 Picea mariana | reverse complement strand
AATGACTAATGAGAATTATTTCTATTATTTCTCTCCTTCTTCTTATTTCTCCAATTCTCTCTGCAAATGTGTGTATTATTGTTTAGCTAGATATATTCTATGAAGTTTCAACACATTTACATGGTATCAGAGCTGACAGACTTCTAAGAAAAATCTACACCAAATTCTTTTTGCAGGTACTAAAGATTGAAGAACGCAGAAAAGATGGAATATAAGTTTTACTCACCAATAATACTTCTCACGCCTCATAACTATTTGGAGTGGAAGACAAAGATTTTACTTCTTCTCAGAAGTAGAGGCTTATTCCAAATAACCATGGAAAGGGAAGTAGATCTTGATTCCGCCGATGAGAAAAATAACTTTCTCAATAGACAAGATATGGTCATAGGATTTATCTTCTTGTCTATTTCTCCAGAAATTTTCCACCAAGTATATGATGACTCACAAGAAACAACTCCAAATGAATTATGGACCAAATTGGAGGTGCTATTTGGGAATAAATAAGATTGTGAAGATTGCATGCAAGGGATTGGAAAGATAGAGCCATAAGAGAAACCGTCAGAAGATCAAGCCTCTTATTATGAAGAGTCTTCTACAAAAGTATTTGCACAAATTTGTATCTCATTAATTGAATATGATGTCTACTCCATTTCAGATTTTTTTTCTAAATTTCATGTGGAAGATATATGGCATGCATCTCATGGGTCACATGCAGACACTTTTCCATGCGCAATGAATGCATCTCAAGAGACAAAAAGGGAGTCGCGCACAACAGACTCAATTCTGATATTTTATGAGAAATATTTTTAGAATCAAATTGGATATTTGAATTCCTCTCGAGAAAATATCCAATTTCAAAAAAAGAATCCTCTGAAACAGAGTCCGGGAAGTGAAGTTATGATCGTTTTAAAATCAAGAAAATTTCAGTGTTTTTCCAGAAACGACGACATGGTTTTCAAAATTTCATCCAAACTTTATTTGGATATTATTCATTACAAGAAAATAAAGTGGATATGTGTGGAAATATCAATGATTCATCTACTTTATCATATCCATGCAGACATCTACATCTTCAACAAAATCTTCAACGGGCACAAACTTGCACAGTTGCGAGGTCTTCTTGAAGTGAAGGACAATGTTGCTTAGCAATTGTTTTTTGTTCCTTCTTATTTATTTTTATGCATTGTAATTTGAGAGGGGGGGTTTCCCATGAGGTTTTCCCTCTTTCCTCACTTTATTTTCAATGTATCTTTTGTATTTGGGTACCTAACATTGCCTCGTTGCTGGGACCCATTCTTTATTTTCACCATAGTGATGTTCAGGGGGGGTGTTGGAGTTACTTCACACACACCTAGGATTTATTTTTCCTAAGGTTTTTCCTTTTTTATTAGTCATAATTAGTCATTATCCAGTCTCTTATATTTTAGGGGAGAATATTCCACCTAGAGAATATTCTCTTTCAGTTAACACTTCAGTTTGACTAGTTGAGTTGAGTTTAGTTGTTGCATTGGTTTTTTCACCATGCAACATTGGGATCATCACCAGCTAATGTAAAATTGCCTTGGGATCATCACCATACTGGCGCATTAACCTTTATTTCCTGAGTTAACTCCTCACTACTCTTTGTTCAATCAGTTAACTAAAGACTAGTTGACTAGTTAACTCAACTAGGTGGCAGTTCACTCCCGTAACTGCCTGAGAGACTAGACCAGGTGGCAGTTCACTACCATAATTGCTGGTGTGTGTCCAGATCACTCTATACCACCACTATGGTGCATTAGTTACTCATGTATCCTATATATATTGTAAATTATTCACTCTTTGAGTGTGGACAATGGTTAATGAGAATTCTTTCTATTCTTTCTCTCCTTCTTCTTCTTTCTCCAATTCTCTCTGCAAATATGTGTATTATTGTTTAACTAGATCTATTCTATGTAGGTTCAACACATTTACAGTGCCTGCATACTCAACTCTGATGTTCTTTTCTGCAACCTTCTCCCATAGAAAGTGATACTTGATTGGAATGTGCTTCGTCTTGGAGTGCATCACCGGGTTATTTAAGATACTGATGGCGCTTGTATTATCACAAAAGATTGGAATGGGCTCATCATACTCAACATGTATATCTGTCAGGTTTTGTTTCTTCCAAATAACCTATGTACAACATGATGTTGCTGCAATATAATCTGTCTCAGCTGTAGATGAAGATACCGATGATTGTTTCTTTCTTATCCATGATACTAAACACTAGCCCAAGTAGAACGTTGTTTCACTAGTGCTTCGTCGGTCATCAATACAATATGTCCAATCTACATCTATGTAGGCAATAAGTGATAGATCCTTTCCTTTTGGATACCATAATCCAAACTCTTATGTTCCTTTGAGATATATGAAAATCCTCTTTATTGCTAATACATGTGATTCCTTTGGTGCTGCTTGAGATCGTGCCACCTGTCTAACTGCCTGCATTACATTTGGTCTGGATGTTGTCACATATAGTAGGTTTTCAATCATTGAACTGTATTTCCTCTAATCTGTAGACTTTGAATCATCATCTTTGCTCAACTTGCAACTGGTTTTCATGGGAGTGATAACTGGTTTGCAATCTTCCATTCCAAACCTCTTTATCATTTCTCTGATATACTTGGTTTGAGAAATAAAATTTCCTTGGTTGCTTTGACATATCTGAAGTCTCATAAATAAGGATATTTCTCCAAGTAACGACATTTCAAATTCAGTCTACATATCATTTGCAAATTTCTGGCTTAACCTGTCATCATCACTACCAAAAATAATATCATCAACATAAACTTCAATTAATAAAATATTACCTTAACTTACCTTGATGTAGAGGTTGTTTTTGACACTTCCTTTTCTGAACCCTACCTGCTGTAGATACTTATCCAGTCTAAAGTACCATGCTCTAGGAGCATGTTTTATACCATACAAGGTCTTCTTTAATTTACACACATAATCTGTGTTCTCTGACAACTGAAATCCTTCTAGTTGTTTAATGTAGACTTCTTCTTCAAGTTCCCCATTCAAAAAAGTTGATTTTACGTCCATATAATACACTTTAATATTTTTGGAGCATGCATAAGCTAAAAGCAAATAGATTGCTTTCATTCTGGCAACTAGGGAAAATGTCTCTTCAAATTCAATTCCTTCAATCTATGCATATCCTTTACATACCAATCTAGCTTTATTCCTTGTAACTTGTCCATATTCATTCAATTTATTCCTGAAACCCATTTTGTGCCAATCACATTCTTATTCGTTGTTATTGGAACCAATTCTCAAGTGTCATTTTTCTCTATTTGATCCAATTCTTCATCCATGGCCTTATTCCAAAATTCATCCTTGTTGGATTCTTCAAAACAATTTGGTTCAATTATAGATAAGAGTGCTAGGTGTGTTTGTTCTGGTGAACGGGATTCTTTTTCTAGTCTCAAATCTTGCATCTTTGTTTTCGATAATCTGATCTGAAGGATGATTCTTTTGTAATCATATGCTAGGTGTCTTTGGAGACACTTGCTGAACTTGCTCTTTTGTTTCTATTAGATTCTCTTCATCTTCCTATTCTACTTCTTTTTCATCTTATGATTCTTCTTCGAAAGGTTGTTCCATTGATTCAGTTTTTTCTTCCTTTGATTCTGGCCTGCCTGTTTCATCAATTGTTATGTTGATGCTTTCCACAACTTTGTTCAATCTCAGATTGTAACACTTGTATGCTTTCCTTGTACTTGAGTAACCAACAAGTACTCCTTTGTCCACACAAGAGTCAAAATTTCTCATTCTTGCATCTTCTCTTTTGATGTAGCATTTGCTTCCAAAAACTTTGAAGTGCTTCACATTTGTTGGTCTTCTTTTCTATATCTCATAGGGAGTTTTGTCAGTGTTGTTTCTGAGCATTACTTTGTTTTCAATGTGAACTTTTGTATGCATTACCTGTGTCCAAAATATATCTGTCAATTTGAAATCCATTAGCATTGTTAAAGCCATTTCCTGTATTGTCATGTTCTTTCTTTCAACAACTCCATTTTGTTGAGGTGTCCTAGCAATGGAGAATTTCCCTTTTATTCCATGACTACTTCAGTAGTCCATAAATTCCTTTGAAGTGAACTCTACTCCATTATCAGATATCAACCATTTGACTTTTTAATCCATTTCATTTTCAACCATTTCCTTGTAGATCTTAAATTTTTCAAAAGCTTCTGACTTATTCTTGAGAAAGAAAACTGCAGTCATTATTGTATAATAATCAACTAATAACATAAAGTATTTTTCACCTTTTAAACCCTTTGTTGTAGTTGGTCCAACTAGATCAGTGTGAACAATTTCTAGTGTTCTTGTCATTGAATATTCCTTTGATTTGAACCTGGTCTTTGTTTTCTTTCCTTGTTGACAATGCTTACATAAAGTGTTGGTTGGTTTCGTGATCTAGGGCATTTATCTGACTGCTTCTCTTTTGTTGACTTTGACAAGGTTATCAAAATGTATGTGACTCATTCTTTTGTGCCATAGCCAACTTTCATATTCCTTTCCTAGACAACATTTTTCATTTCCAATTTCACTTAACACATATATGTTGCTTGAAGTTCTTGCAGCTATAGCAATCAATTTTCATGAACCTTATTTTCTTATCTCGCACTTTTGTGAATCGAAAGTAACTTTATGACCTTGGCCACACATTTGAGTCACACTTTGAAGATTATGTTTAATATCTTCTACTGGTATAACATTTTCTTCCTTTGTATTCTTGTTCCCAATTCTCACTGTTTCTTTTCCAATGATTTTAGTTGAATCATCATTTTCAAAGGAGAATGATCCATATCTTTCCTTTCTTAATGTAAGAAACATGTCTCTATCACATGTCATGTGTTTTGAACAGCCATTGTCAACATACCAACCATGTTTCTTCTTCTTATCTTGTAGAGTGAGTGTGCATTCTTCATTTCTATATTGATTATGTTTTCTTATCCATGTCCTTTTCTGAGGTTCATGTCTGTGACTATTTTTATTTTGTTTCAGTTCTCTAGGAGGGACTATCATTCTGCAATATTTGGACATGTGTCCAAAGTTATTACATTTGTAACATTCCACTTCAGTGCTCAAGGATTCAAACCTGTTGTAACTTCTTCTATGTGTTTCACTAGGCCTTCTTCAATAACCCTTTTGTGTATGACTTTCAAAGTTGCTTATGTTCTTGTTGTTAGCTCTGCAATTCACAACTTTATGTCCAAAATTATTACATGCATAAAATAAACCAAAAAATATAGTTTGATACCTAGGAGTTGAAGATCTTCTGAAAGGAGGTGCTCTTTTGAATCCTTCTTCTTCTTGAGGCCTATCTGTCTGTTGTTGATTCTGAAATATGAATCTTCTCTATGGAGGAGTGTCCCTGTAATCTTCCTTGTATATCTTCCTATCCCCTTTGATTGTTTTTGCATAGATTTTTGGATATGTTTCTTGCTCTGCTTTTTTGGAGCTTGATCCATTTTCTGTCTAATTGTATCCAAGTCTGGACTTGTCAAGATGAGATATTTGACTACTAATAATGTCATCCAAAAATTTTCAGCTATTCTGCATATTTTTCTTTTGAATATCCTTTCTTAATGTGACAATCTATGCTTCCAAATTTCCAATGTTCCTGTCATTTTCTTCTAGTTGTTATTTGAGTGCTTCTTCAATTCTTTTATATTCTTCTATTTGAACCTTAAAATGTGTGATCATTTTCTCTAATTCTTGAGTATCTTCTTTCTTGTCTAATTTCGCTTGTAGTTTCTTGTTTTTTTTTATTTTCTCTTCTGATAACTTCTATGGCACACGTCAATTCTTCTCGGTAGTCGACTTCTGCCTCTTAAATTTCTTCTTCGACTTCTTCATATTCTTCTTCCATATTCTTCTTCGGAGTCTTATTTATCAGAGTCTTCTACTGCCATGAATAGAACTCTTCATGTCTCACTATCACTGAATTCATCTTCATCTGATGAGATATCTTCTTTGGTGCATAAGTTTTTCTTGAAACGATTATTTGTAGTTATTTTTCCTTTATATGTTTGTTTTCCTTTTGAGTAACCTTCATCATTTCTCATTTTCTTATGAGGAAATTTGTTAGCAAAATGACCAATATCATCACAATTAAAACAAATTAAAAGAAGCTTACCTCTATACCTACCGTCGGTTCCCTTGTTCAGTCTTTTGACAAAGCTGGCCACTTCTTCATCATCTTCTAGGACGTCATTGTTTCTGCTATGTTCTTCTTGTGGATTTTCCTTTTGATTTGATCTTTTGGATGCTTTGAAGGATGCTTCTTTTACATCTGGATTTTTTTGTTCAGTTCTCATTTCATATGTTGTGAAGATTCCATGTAGTTCATCCATTCTTATTGATTTTAGATCTGATCTTTCTTCTAGTGTTGATATCTTAGGGTCAAATCTCATAGGAAGAGATCTTAGTACCTTTTGAACAATTACGGATTCTTCGATTTCTTCTCCCAATCCAATGATTATGTTCATCGTTTCATCGATTCGTAAGAAGTAGGCTGCAATATTCTCATCTTCCTTCATCTTTAGTTGTTTGAATTGACCTATGTAGGTTTGAATCTTTATTTCTTTGACTTTTGAATCTCCTTCATAAATATTTCGAAGCTTGTCCCAAATCTATTTAGCGAAGTTACAGTGTGACACTTTGGTGAATATTGTTTCACTGAGACCATTCAAAAGTGCATTTGTGGCTTTGGAATTATTATGACTGAGTTTCACTGCTTTGTCATTTGTTGGTGGAACTATTGGTGCTATGTATCCATCTACAATTGATTGTCAAATTTCAAATCCCTGTGCTTGTATATATGTCTTCATCATTATGCTCCAAAAACCATACTTTTGTCCATCAAACTGTGGTATTCCACTTTTATACAAGTTGTTTCTCTCCATGATCTACCTTTCAGTGGTTAAACTGATTTCTGAAGGAACCTTCTCTAATACCAATTGTTGGATTACTAAGAGGGGGGGAGGGGTGAATCAGTAATAAAGAAATTATAATCCTTTTTAACCAAATAATCCAAGTGTTATATCAATGTAGAATTATCATCAAATAATGAGAAATGAACAAATGAACAATCATACACATACACAGTACACCAGTGTTTTACGTGGAAACCCAAAGCGGGAGAAAACCACAAAATGTTTTTTATTATATGTCTTGAAGAATTACATTCATTGGAAGCACCAACTTCCTTTGTTTTCCAGCTGCAACTAGAAGGAGGCTCCAACCCCCTAGTTTCTCAGGATACAACCTGAGGGAAACTCCAACTCCCCAATTCTATGGCTACAACCAAAAGGAGGCTACAACCCCCTATGTTCTTTAGATACAACCGGAATGTGGCTACAACCGCCTATCCTTGCTCCGTCCAACCACCCTCAAGTAGAGGTAGAATGATGGAACCATGGTCACACTATCACTATGACATATACCGCTGCAAACCTGTACCAATAAACCTGAACCATGCATCAACCATGCATAAACCTGTACCTCAACCTGTAATCAATGTGTACCATAAAAATTTGCATCAATCATGCACCAACATGTACTAAACAACCTATAATCAACCTGTACCAAACAACCTGTAATCAACTTGTACCATAAAAAAGTGCATCCAACCATGTACCAAGTATGTACCAATCATGTGTCAACTACTCATCAACTATGACTCATCAATATGTACCAACATTATCAACTATACACCTCATGTATGTGCAAACTCATCAACTACTTGTCTCAACCATGTACCCAACATGTACCTCAACCAAAATCCCTCATCAATTTCATCATAAAAATATGATTTGTAACTTTGTAATAGACTTGGCGTATATAATCACATACCTACAAACCTTTCTTAACTTTAACAACAAGAGACTAGCATTTTCATCAAACTTTTCGTTAGTCTCACATGACTAGTTTTGGATTAGTCAACAACCCTAATTTGAAATAATCCTAACTATGTACCTGTAATGAATAAAGATATAAAAATGATACAAAATGTTATTCAGTGTGTTTTATGCAATTCCACCAAGTGTCACTACTTGAAACCTCTCAGAAAAGGAGTTATAGAAAAAATCGCATACCTTGCTGAATTCTAGATTATTCTAGAGAGCGACCTTGTAGACTGTGCCCCACACGGAATATTTGTTGAATGAATCTGAAAATGTTACACAACATACTAAATATTGTACTATAACTAAAACATTTATTATTACTGCATTTGGATCTATTATGAAGAATTTATGACATTTTTACCCGAAACACATGTTTTAGACTAGTTTCAGGACTAGCCACAAACCCTATTTTCCACGGAGTGTAACTCAAAAAATAAAATGAACCACAATATGAATTTCTTACCAAAGATACTTGGATATGTTTCCTCAATGTCATAGAAATTTCACGTTCTGAATCATTCTATAAAAAATGTTATTGTGAAAATGGTGAGATGACCTGTAAATAACATACCTTAGAAACCATCATCAAAAGAATTTATCCTCCCTTGAATTTCGGCCTTCTTTTCTTAAACTTCCCTCTGAAATTAGGCTTAGATATTATTTGGTTACCTTAGACACCTATAGATATTTGATATGCTCAAGTGTAATCAAAAATGAGAGAGCCTTGCCTCTTATTTATACTCTTCAAGTAGCTTCCTTAAAAACATCTTCTATGTCACTTTGCCCACTTTCCTTATTTTAGGGTTAACCCACTTCTAATTTTCCCATTAAATTTATTATTTAAATAATTTATTTCATATTCACTTTGAATTATAGTACACTCATCAATTCACTTTATTATTTACCTTCTAAAATTTCTTAAACCACTTTGACTACTTTGACCTTTTGGGGCTTCTAGATGACATATGAGGGTCCTCCATCTTCGTAAGGTCATAACTTTCAAACCATGAGGAGTTATGTGACGTTACACATACCACCAGAAATGGAATGACATGTATTATCCATATATAATAGTAGTACCTACAAATATATCAAAAATCATATCATTACCCATCAAACAAACTTGGGTCCATTACCCAAACTTGGTTTCTCCAACTTCTCATGGCCATAACTCTCTAACCGTGAGGAGTTATGTGACATTCCACATACCACCAGAAATGGAATGAAAATAAATATCCATATAGGATAGTTTCACTCAAAAATTCACTGACCTTCATCTCATTATTCCACAAATAAGCATGGGTTCTCTAACCATACTTCTAGGATAACTCAATCCACAAAGCGTCTTCCAGTGAGGGATTTCACCATAAGGGGACCACTTTGGAGTTCATCCATTTGTAATTATTATCAACCATGACAATACAATAATGAGTCATCTTTACATCAAACAAACTTGGGTCCATTACCCAAACCTTTGTGCTACCAGGCTTTCTTCAAGGGTTGACATCAATGACAACCAACCTTAATCAACAAGTAATTTTATATCACTAGATATCCATGATCATGATAGGCCTACTTGTGATGAGACCTCATATCCTCCAATTAACTCTTTAAGCATTCATAATCATTATTTTTGTGAGTCCCCCTTTTCTTTACAACTAAGTGTTTCATTTCTTTATTGGGTGATACATGGGTGAAGCATATGGAAGGATTATAAGTAGGTGTTTATCTTTTACCGAACAAAAATACTTATGGGCCTTCATCCCCTTCCTCTCGTAGAATGAGGGACAACCCCTTCTTGGTCAACACACCCTAAAATCCCAATACATAAGGAAATGGGTGGGTTTTAATGAAGAAAAGTGGAAAGAATGATCGAGAATGGTACGATGGATCTTCAAGGGATTTCCCAGTAGAAAACCCATCCCAAGAAAAGACCACTTAATATGGCACAATGTCGACCACCAAAGTGAAATGGGGCAAAAGGAATAATGTCAAAGCATATGTCATGAAATCTAAAGAATTCTAAAATACAACATACTCAAAATCCCTCAAATGTTGAAATGACACTCACCATAATACTTGACTTGTACCTCGTGGAGCAAGGCCCATTACCTTCTAGAAGCCAGTGGGTGTGGTGGATGTCATCATGAAAGTCCTGACCTATGTCGTGGTGATAATGGTCTCCATCTATGCAAGTGGACATTGTTGGTCATGTAGCCTCTCAACACTCCATATCTGCAACCTGAGGGCTTGGAGACATGATCTCCTTAGTTATCCACAAAATGGGGATAACATCTGGCTCCTACTTGGAGACATGTGTTCAATGTAGAGTGCATGAGGACCGCAACATCTCCTGGTAGACATGTGCCTACCAAAAATCAGACGAAATCATCAGAGCATCTAGGGTGGTTCTATCACCCTTTATCCATATACATAAAAAATACAAATGAAAACTAATCTAGAAAATAAAATTTTGGCATTTTTTTCTAAACTAAGCATGAAATCAATATGAAAGTAGATAAAAATGAAATATGAAATGCATATAAACTAATATGATAAATCAAGATGCAAATGCAAGGGAAGCAAGATGGCCTACCTACTTACTTGGGGCCTTGGGACCCTAAAGATCAAGCGATAGATGATGTCAGGTGAAGTCATATAACCAGTGAAACCAACTTATCATCTCATTAAAGTGTCTCCCCTTGTGCTTGATTATGTAAAACAACAAAGATAAGTCAAGCACGTAATGATCATGAGCATAAATAAATATATAATAAATCATGAAATGAAACTCATGGAGATGGGTGGGAGGGAGAAAATCCTGTTGAAAAGAATATCTGCAACTATGATCATGCAAGGAATCCTACCTGAAGTGATAGCCACAATCTTGATCAATCCATCTCTAAAGGGGGATATTATATGAATACGAAGGTTCATGTTCATCCTCATTAACATGATCGTTGTTTCCAGAAGATTGAGCATATATGAGAAGTCCCAAGAAGACCTCATGATTTCCCTGAGAAGAGGAAATGAGGTAAGGGACAAGATCAGGTCTAGGAAGATAAAAGAACACCCTCTTTATCTTTGAATCCTTGTAGAAATCCTCAATATGAAAGTACTTCATCTTCATAGAGTGAGCCTCAAATCGCTCTGAGGTGGCCACATCCTAGTACTTCTCTAGAATTGAGGACGAAAGTGGTCAAGATTCCTTGAACAAACCTATAATAATGTCATCATCGGACTCCCAAATGCATGAAAATTAATCCTTTGAAGATGACAACTCAAACCCCTTTTCTTGAGGGATACCCTCAATGTCATAAATTGGGTCTCTATAAAAAATGAGATGAATAAAATCCCACCTATGTCTTCCAGTCTGTATGAAAGTTTCTATGTGCTCATCAACCATATGTAAAGGTTCTCTCACAAGACCATCAACAAAAGTGACCATCCCTTTGTCTTCATGTGCAGGTGGAGTAGAGGCATGGACGTCTTCATCAATTGGAAGGGCATATGTGACTGCTTCATCTTCATCAAATCTATCATCTGGATATTCAACATGAAAAAATTCATCAAGATCTTCTCAGTAATTTTCTTCATATGTCTGTTCTTCGAGCACTTCTTCATCATCAAGGGCAAGAAATAACTCTCTTATGTGATTCATAATTTTTTTAGCATCTTTATTAACAAGATTTTCCTTTTCCATCTGTAAAAATGTTATCTTYGAGTCAAAACAAGTTTTGGATGAAGGTTCATCCCATGGTGGCATAATTTCATTGACCAAAAGGACACCTCAATGGAGTCGCCAAGTGAGATCAAGTCTCACCAAAGGAGGGAAAGAGGGAAAGGTGGGTTAGTGAAAAGTGGAGTCGCTAGACAAGCTTCAAGGGAAACTTATCAAGGGTGGAAAAGGGAACATTCTTCAATGGAGTCATCGAGAAAGCTAAGGAATAGAGGATTTTGGAGGGAATCTTGCCAAAGTGTCATAACGGAATAAAGAGGATTCAAAATCCTCCATGGAAACGGTGCCAAAATGTTATCACACAAGTTGTAGGTTTGGAAAATCCTTACCCAACCACCAATTGCTGACAACTAGGAGGGAACCTACTCATTGTCACCTTAGGCAGGTGTCCCCGTCACTTTAGAGGTGAGGTAGTCACCTCAAGGGGGGAATCTCGGTGACCATAGGGGGAAATGAGATGGAAAATGGTAACTATGAATGCATGTCCCTATAGGTCAATTCTAAATGGTATGAAGAGCTTGGGAATGAGTCTTGAGAAATTTCAATGGTTTCCAAATGATTTGAGTAACCTTCCAAATGTGAATACCTGCCCGAAACACAAAAAAAACAAGCATATAATGTAATATGTTAGTTGGAAAAGCAAGTTGATATTGTTGTCCCTAATTTCAGAAAATGCAAATGATATATATCATCTGAATAAATATAACAAAGTCTACAATATAAGTTTTAAGTATATGATAAATAAACAAGAGATAAAGCTAGTGAAAGCTAACTCAACTAACCGATGATTAAGAAATATCTTTAGCACAAAAAGCAAGGCTGAAACAAAATATTACTGTAGTGATCTCATCAGTCTTATGGCTGAAGAAAACCAATCTTAACTGCAGAAAAATCAGCCACTTAAAACCACTTCGAACTAGCTAGATAAGTGCGCTAGGGTTATAAGAGAGTTAGGGAAAATTATAGCTAAATCCTAGGATTAGTTTAGGAGTTATTAGGGGTTAGAGGGTTGGTTTTTTATAGCCCTAATGGTTTTAGGTTAGTTTTGTAACAAAAACAAGAAGTTGTGGTTGAAATGGGACACCTCAATGAGGGAAGGGAGCCAAAGACTCAAAGAACACTTTCCCAAAGAGACAATCTTAAAACTTGAAAATCTCATGTTTACTGAGGCATCAATTTATGTCTCCAATGCAACAAGTAAATGACTAGTGCCTTCAATAATTAGGTTAATGGAGTTAATAAAATAAATATCTATAGGTACTACATCATTGAGGGTGTAAATCCTCTTACTCCCCAAGGAAATTATCTCTAGCTAGGGTTTAAGCTAAGAGGGTGTATTCCCTTTTACTTCTCTTAGCAAACCCAATAACATATAAGCATAAAATGATGGAGACTATGGTGGGGGTGTATGCCCTTATACTTCTCTTAGAAAACCCAATAACATATAAGAATAAAATGATGGAGACTATGGTGGGGGTGTATTCCCTTATACTTCCCACCTAGCTCTAGCAAATTAACCTTGACTTGAGCAACAAATGATAGCACAATGTAGAAAACACTTACCAATTCAAGGAAAAAGTTAAGACAAACCACCATAAAAGATAGATAAAAGCCTTCCAAGTATAGCAAATCACTTCCATCAACCAATAATCCAATATATATTCATAAACAAGACCACAAGAGGGAGAACTAGCGAAATATAGTGAAAATTTTAGTCCAATACTTCTCCAAATGGGAGAGTTATATCTTAAAATGAGATCTTATGATCTCTATTTATACAAAATGTCTCCAAAATAGTCTGTCCACATACTTTTAGGGTAAACCACAAGAATAGGGGTCAACAACCTTAATACTTCCCCTTTACACAAATAATACTAAACAATTCACTCAAAATTTAGTTTTACACAAACAAAAAACCCTAACTTAAGGCGATGTCACCCCTTTAGGGGATGCTTTGACACGAGGAACAAGTCGTTGGTGTTAGAGAAGGGTATATAGGATTCCCAAATCCACATGTCAATCATCCAAATCATTTCTTCATGGTAAAATCCTCATTCTCCTCAAAACGTCCTTGTGTCAATGAATAACAACCTCACCACCAAACCCTAACCCTCCTAGATGATGTCATTCCTCCAAAGGTGACAATTTTCCTCTCCTAGGAAAAACGTTTGGCATGTGAGGGATACGTTATGTCATCCACAATGTACTTTAGGCCTCTTAAGTTTCATCTCTCTCATCTGGTGTGCGGTCCCTTTGCATCCAACCTCTGGGATTCAATCCCCATGGAAGACCAAGCTAGGCTTGTTCCTCCAAAATTGTCCACCAACTAGGTCCTGGAAAGACAAATAAGTACACCCTCCAAGGATCTCAAGTCAAAATATC